>BGPR01000149.1:437010-598080 GCA_013235015.1 Araneus ventricosus
GTGCCCGTAATTTTGGAAGCTCACCGTATAAAAGTGCCCGTGATTTCATGGTCGCTGCCCACAATTTTGGAAGCTTAACCGTATAAAAGTGGCTGCCATTTTCTGGCAACTGCTTACAATTTTGGAAGTTGTTCGTATAAAAGTATTCGTTACTTTGCGAATAGCTCCTTTTAAACCTGAAAGTTTTCTGAATAAAATTACTCGTTATGTTCTGGATAATGCTCACAATTTTTAAAAGTTGACCTAATAGAAGTACCTCTAACTTCTGATTATGATCTAGAATTTTGGTTCATGATCACATAAAAATGACCATAAATTTGAATGTTGACCACCTAAAACTGCCCCTCAATTTCTGACCATGAATCCAAATTTTGAAATTTGCTCGTACAAAAATGCTCATTAATTTGGAAGTTAGCACCCCCCAAAAAAGTGGAAATTGGTTCCTGACCCCTGCTCATGTTAGGAGCTGATTGTATTAAGAAGAGCCCATTATGGAAGTACTGTAGAGGTTTCTTTAAAACCAGTATACATATAATCAGAAATTAATTATACTCGAAAGACAGAAGCCAAAAACAAAATATCTTAAAAACTTGAATACATTTTATGAAATATTTAGTACATCATTTCAATATGTGTAATAATGTAGAGGTATTAGAAAACACTAAACTTTTAGTATACAGGTAGTTACTTTATAAGTCATAAAGAAAATCTTAGACCAGAGACAATGTATAACTGTGTAATAGGCATTATATAAGTTAATGACCAACTACTTCTTTTCCCCAAGGCTAAACTGTTTTTGTACCACTAGCCTAAGAAACAAAATTTGACTTTAAATTGTGTTTTTCTTTTCGGTTAAATATACTTTTCCATTAATGGAAAGCACAACATGTTAAATTTAACGTAGTTAACCTCAACCAGTTCTTACTGTTCAGCCCACATGTTTAAAAATGCTCAGGTATGCACAATTGTATAGCACAGTTGATATATGAATTCCTAAATCTTATTCACACTGCAATGTGATAGAATGAAGAGGTATGATGCCCCACTCTTTCTCCAGTATATAATGAATTACAAACATAAACAGTGAACAGATATACGAATTACAATCGTATACAACAGATAAATTAAACATTAAATTATGAAATGTAATCTTAAATCACTAAGTGAAATTATGTTCAAATAACAGGTAGAACAATTCAATTGAATAAAAAACAATTTATTAAAAATATGACTTACAAAAACATATATACAGACATTTATACACATAGACAACGAGTTGTAAAAATATACATACTAGCAGTACGCGTATGGCATTGCCTATGGAATCAGGACTTCAACAAAATGAAAAAAACCACCCACAATGACATGAAAAAGTTTTGAAAACAAAAGATACACATTATTGATTTTCCCACTTATTTTTTCGTGACAATTAGAAAAGTTAATCCAATGATATTTTAACCATTCTTGTTTTAAATCCGACAGAACCGTTCTAGTTATAAGCTGAAAATAATAGTGTTATTAGAACGTTGGATGCAACTAATTTAAAAACAAAATAACATTTCGATGGCAAAACACAGATTATTTTTTAAAACATTTCTCGAAATGGAGGACAATATTGCAAAATGATGAAAACCAGGTATGCAGGGCATCATTCAATGGTATCGTGGGTTCCAGAGGTACTTTCTCTACGAAGACGGTGCAGACAGGATCCAGCTGCTGAGGGTTTCCTGAAAGGATAAAATAAAAAATGAGACATAATTGAAGAGCCGAGTGGATGAACATGTTAAAATTTTGTTAACTTAAAAAATCAAAAACATCAGATTTAAATAAAAAAAAAAATCACAAACCATGATTACAATACAATAAGTTAGGTACAATTAACAGAATCAAGAGACTTAATATTTTCATTATATATTATAATTTCATTCATGGCACACCTTTTTTTCTTATTTTTGGAAGCTTTGGATCCTTTATCATGATTCAACCTTAGAAAACACCCATAAACTACAAATTGGACAAAGAAAAATTCTTCAGTGATTTTGCTATTTTCAAAGTTTAACAAGCTTAATTTAAGTTCATTGAAAAAGAAATGTTACTACAATCGAACACTATAGCACCCAACCCCCCTTTTTTATATATATATATATATAAATGCTGTTTCAAAGGCACCAAATACTTTTTTTTTAGACACAGGAAACTAAAGTACAGTAGAGTCTCCCTACAACCAAGTCTCCCTATAGCGAATTTTTTAATTGTAATGTTAAATAACATTCAAAATATTCTCCATATAACAAAGTGGTTGTCTCCCTGTAACGACTTTTTCCAGACCTTTATCTTTTCGATTTTTGAAGAAAGTTGCTAATTTCTGTGCAAACAAATCGCTCACATGTGCCTGTTTCTGGAACCACTCGCATTGTTCATTCCAGCGATAACGCATAAAAATAGAGTGCTATGTGAAGGGTAATGCAGTTGTGGGGACCTGGATTTCTACAGAGAGAGCAACATTTCTACGGGTCAAGATTCCAAGAATCGGAGTGGAGTGGGGGCGGAAACAGCAAATGGATGTGACATTTTTATGGAACAGCATTTTATGTTTATCCATACTAGTACATATTATTCTCTAATTGGTGAATTGACTTCACTTTTCAGCATTTTATTTACACAATAAAAATTAATATAATTTTAACAAATTTATAATAAATATTACTTCATTTTTAATTGAAAGTCATAATTAAATATTTTTGAACTTATCGCATATACTAAAAGGTTTATAACATTTATTTAAATAACTGCAAAAATCTCTAATCTCCGTATAACGAAATTTTCTCTATAGCGAATTTTTCAACTGGAACCAAACAATTTCGTTATAGGGAGATTCCACTGTGTACCGGGGGGAAAAAATGTTTTTAGAAAAAGACATAGGTTATATGGTAATGACGTCAAAAAGTAAATTTACTATTAGCTATCTGTTTAATGTAAAGCTATGACTGGTACAAACTGTTTCAAAAATTCCATAAACATAAAAACTGACAAGAATTATTAAGCCTATTACCTACCCAAAAAAGTTAATTTTTTTTTTCACCTCATGTAAAAAAGGCTATTTTAATAATAAAATATATTTTAGAATACAATGTAATGTTTAAACATAAAAAAATAAATTACTTTGAAATTTATAGCTTTAATAAATTTAAAACAAATTTAGTTTATATTATAATTTTTTTTATAAATACACATACCTAATTGTTTCCAGGCATCAATTAGTTTTCTTGGTTGGATGTCCAATGTCTTCTATGCTTTCCATGCTGAAAAGTCATAGAAAACTGTTTTTAGAACAACAAATTACTTCATATCATAAAACAAATCATTAAATGATAAGCTAACTAATATTTGAATATTGCATAAGATTTCCCCCAACATCCCATCAACCGACTGAGCTGAAATTTTGCATGCAAGTGTACATCCGAAGATAATGCAATAGTTGACAGGAGCTTCTCAACATATGTTTGAGCTCATTTCGGTTAGCTGAGCATGTAGATGTGTGCTGATCTGGAGCTGTTTGTTTAGTACATTATAATAAAAATGGTTAACTTGGAGTTTAGAGTGTGTACTCACTTCGTTTCCTGTAAGCTCGCCAGTTGTTTGTCGCCAAGAGAAGAGTGTGCTAGAACATTTGTTTTGGATGCGAGTTGAAATTTTTTTCGACGTCGTTTGAGCATGCGCCGACAGTGATTTGTTTACAGGTCTACGGCGCATGCCCTTAATTTCACCTCATTTCTATTGGTCGACGTACAAATTTGAATAATACTTCATTTACCAAACGATATTTTTCAATAACCGTTTGCTTTTCGTCTGAAGATTTTCGTTCATTTAATTTATTGATTCTCTTTCTCTGTGTTGCTAATTATAGCTTCCAAATATCTAACAAGGAGTGTTTTTTCTGGAAACAGTTCCCTTGCTACGTTTCATTGTCTTCAGACATCGTGCTTTCCCCATGTGTTTCGTTTCTCAATGAAAAAGTGAAGCTACGAGGGACCCACTTTGCTGAAAGTGAAGCCGCTGATGTTTTTTTTAAATTAAAAAAAATTGCCTGGTGCACACTTGCATGCCCAATGTCTCGTTTTGAGATGCCGTAGGCATAGAATACACAGGAGATCTAAAAATAACTTACTGTGCATCCTAAACAGCGTTTGGCAACGTCAAATAAATATGTTCCAAAGAAAATTGACGAGAAAATAGTACACACCCTAAACTCCAGGTATATCTTGGGCTGCATGGATGGACAGTTATTTTATTTTTATTTGCCTTTATTTCATTGGGCTTATTTCTCGACTCATTTCCCAAATAAGAAAATTTCAAAATTATAAAATTTAATTTTTTTGTAAGATAACCATTTTTTTCTTGAATAAAATATTTCACAAATAATGCCAAATCATATGAAACGATTCCTTCAGAAAGGTCGTGGCCAAGGCAAGGTGGCAATCCAGGCTCACAAACATGAAAATATGCCAACTCATTGAATAGCAATGGAAACTTAATTCCTTCAAATGACTAATTACCTAAAATGTTGACACAACTCCAGTCATATCTTTTGTTCGTGTCTGACCAACTGAAAATGGTTTATTACGGAATTCATGTTTTCTTATTAGACAGTAATAGCTGTAGGCCATTTTTACACGAAAATAGTCTCTATAGCCACCCAGGCCCAATTTTAGTAACAAATAGTTGCCACTGGGAACCCTATACATACATACATATTTGCATATACATACACATAGGGTAGATGCTCCAGTTTTGGCCACGTTGGATATGTTTTTTCCAATAATTAACCAGTAATTTCAAATTAACTAATAAGCATTCCAATACTTCAAACAATCCTTATTTTACTATTTTCAATCTGATTGGTCTATTTTTCTCACACATGCGACTTCTAAAAAAATTAAATGCATGATCATGTATTGCATACTCGCAACTGTTACGGTTTTTGTTAAGGAACAAGTATTTGAAGTTTTTCATCATCAAGCTCTCAGAATAAAATAATTAATCTAAAACTTATTACCCTTGCGATTTATGAGGTAAACTTTCTTTTTATTCTGATTTCATATCAAAATTAATTATTTTTTTCAAGATTAAATGGGTGGTGGCTAAATGTGGAACATTACATATTCCAGTTCTGGCCACATAACTTCATTATTGTGTTTTGAGCCATTACATAAATTTAAGAATATCTGGATGAAATAAAATCAACTAATTTAGTTTTGTTTTTAAAATAAAAGCAACTAAATTTTATTTCTAAAATGAAAGTAACTGATTTAGTTTTGTTTCTAAAATGAGAAGCAAATGATATAGCTTTATTTCTGAAATAAAAGTAACTAATTTAGTTTTGTTTGTTTTCATTTTACATAGTAATGGCTCCAATTAAAAATAAGAAGGCATGTAGCATTTCCATAAAAAAAATTTGCTACTCGCCATCTAAAGTTGGTAATGCAGTTAAGGCCATTCAAAATGGAATGTCAAAAACATCTCCATTTTGAACATTTACCTCACATTTATGTTAGAAAATTTCAACTTGAGGAACCCGACTCGAGTGATGAGGAATATTCTTTTATATGCATGGATTGCTCTAATTTTAAGAATGATTCTGATGAATTTGATTAATGTTGCAATTAAAAATTATAAAAATACATATTTGTGGATATTGTTAGCGAGTATATATAGCTTAAAATTATAGTTTGTATTTTATCAATCAAATTAAATTATTGTTTTCTGTATTCCTGTTTCTTTTTTTAAAACTGAAATCTGCAGCTAAAATCAGTTTAGGTAAATTTTATTATATATCTTTATAAATTCATCAAAAAAATCACAATTAAAATAACAGAAAATAATGTACTGAAATAAATATTTCATAATGATTTATTTTTACTTAAAATTCATTAAAATGTCTGTTAAAAATATAATATTAATGTGGCCAAAACTGGTGCAAATTGGGTTAATTTATTTAAAAATTCATAACTCTAAATTTAAAATATTCTTCAGAAAATTTTTATAACTAGCAGAAAGCCAATAAAATTGGCTAAAGAATAGTATAAGTATGATTTAATATGCTTTAAACAGTCATCCACTGTGAAATTTCTATTTCAAATTTTCTCTTTTTTTAAGGTGGCCAAAACTAGAGCATCTACCTTATATACAGTGGCTCCCAAAAGTGTTCGTACACTTACGATTTACAATGAAATAGGGCTCTATCCATGAATTAAAATTAATATTTCGGAATAGGTATTTAATAATAAGATCTATAAACTGTTCTTAACAAAACTACATGAAATATTTTAAGAACATAGTAAAACTTTATTTTTAAGAAATGAATAATCAAAAAGTAACAAAAATTTTATCTCACAAAAGTCTTCGTACACTGAAATATTTTCGGATAAATTCATAACTTAAATTATCGTCTGTCACTTTATTTTTATTTTTGCATTGTGTGGGATTTATAAAATCATTTGGCTTTAATTTTTGCTTGCTTACACCTAAATATTCTATTTATTATTTAAAAATCGTTCGTAGTCGTAAAGAAACAACAATAAGCCTTCGAAAATTGATTATTTTTTTTCATAGTAGTGGTAAATCAGTTCGGAATGTCGCTAAATTAGTTAATTTATCCCATTCTACAGGGTAATATGTGATAAAAGGCTTTAAAGAAGAAAATCGGATCGAAAACAAGGTAAGAAAAGGTCGACCGGCAAAGTTAACAGAACGTGATCAGAGATTTATAATTAGAAAATTTCTGAAAAATCCAAGTTTGAGTGCCTTAAAAGTTTCTGCAAAATTTAATGAAAAATTTTCTACTACAATTTCACCTGAAACTGTTCGACGAGTTCTCAGAGCAGCTGGAGTAAATGGGCGTTCTGCCCGTAGAAAATTTTTTGTTAGTACGAAAAAAAGGAAACTCATGCTTTCCTTCGCAAAATAAATGTTAAATAAACCCGAAACGTATTGGAACAATGTCTCATTTGCAGATAAAAGCAAATATAACATTTTTGGTTCTGATGGTATGGAGAAGAAAAAATGAGGAGCTTAATCCCAAGAACTTAGTTGGAACAGTTACGTATGGCGGTAGAGGTGCCCTTGTGTGGGGGTGCATGTCAGCATCAGGACTAGGTAATTTGGTATTTTTTGATGGTATAATGAATCATGCTCTTTATTTAAATATTTTAAACGATAATTTAAAATTATCAGCCCAAAATTTGGGTATTGGAAACATTTTTTTTTATCAAGATAAAGATCCTATGCACACAGCTCTCAACGTTCGCCTCTGGTGTCTCTATAATTGTCCACAAAATTTGAAAACACCACCTCAATCGCCAGATTTAAACCCAATAGAACATATTTGGAGGGAACTGGAGGTTAGAGTACGAAAACACGACATTAAAACTAAAAGCGAACTAAAAACAGTAATGATGGAAGAATGGATGAGCATTGATGCAGAAATTACAAAAAAAACTAGTGAAATCTATTCCCAAACACTTAAAAGCTGTTGTGGATGCTAAAGGATATCCTACTAAATATTGATTTCACGAAAAATTATAATATTTACTAATATGTAGAGATTTTTTTAAAGTGTACGAAGACTTTTGTGAGATAAAGTTTTTGTTACTTTTTGATTATTGATTTCTTAAAAATAAAGTTTTACTACGTTTTTAAAATATTTCATGTAGTTTTGTTAAGAATAGTTTATAGATCTTATTATTAAATACCTATTCTGAAATATTAATTTTACTTCAAGGATAGAGCCCTATTTCATTGAAAATCTTAAGTGTACGAACACTTTTGGGAGCCACTGTATTTGCATATACATACTCAGAAACACACACAGATATATAGAATGTATGTATGCATAAATAAAATTTAATGTGTGAATAGAAAGTGTGATTGTTCTATAGCAATTGATCTATTTCACCCGATGAATTATTAAAATCAGTTTTACAGTGCTTTCAACATATTTGAGAAAAATCTCCTGAAAAATAGATTAACTACTGCTGCAGGTACATAAAGAGCACACAAAACTCAAAACAGAAATTAATTTTTTTTATTACTATAGATCAATCAATCACACTTTCATAATGTTGAATCACAATCTGCATAAAATATGATCATTCAAACTATGAGGCTTGATTAGTCCAAGGTAAAAATCATCGAGTGTTTCAAAATTTTATAATTTATACGTACAACAATGCATTCAAATACCGAGAATACTGAATTATTGAATATACTACTGAATATACAGAATATAGTGAGAATACTGAATTATATTGAATATAGTGAGAATACTGAATTATATTGAATATAGTGAGAATACTGAATTATTGAATATACTGAGAATATTGAATATACTAGTGAAATATTGAATATACTAGTNNAATATTGAATATACTAGTGAAATATTGAATATACTAGTGAAATATTGAATATACTAGTGAAATATTGAATATACTAGTGAAATATTGAATATACTACTGAAATATTGAATATACTACTGAAATATTGAATATACTACTGAAATATTGAATTACTATAGAATGCTAATAATCGAAATTATTGTAAAGAAAGAATATAACAGGGTTTCAGAATATAATTTGCAAACTTTTGCTACGGAAATTTGCAAATTTGTCTCATAAAATATTTTAACAAATAAAACATTAGCGAGAAATTAACACATATGTTAAGCAATTATCTATTGCTGAACAAATTATTTCGCTCCTGTTATGTAATATTTCAATTTTGGCATTTTAATATGAACAACAGAAATCTAACATCTAATGGTAACACTAAACAGTCCACTGCACGTTACGTTTGAAATAAGGAAGTACTAAAAATAAAACAACAAACTAAAGAAACAACAAAAAGCTAAAGAATAATGGGGGTACTTATTCTTACCTTCTAATTAATAAATACTTGATCCACAATTTCCTTGAGCAAGTCAGGGTTCTCGCTTCGATTGTCCAAAAAAATACGGTTATGGCGTCGTCTTCTTAATATTTCCCGCTCAACGGTTGGTACGTCATCCTGATTGACCAATGAAATGCGTCTGTGATAAAAGAACGGGATCTGCCCTTAAAAGTGGAAAATATCCTACAACAATATACGGGTTATGCCCGTAAAAAGGGAAAAGTGGCTGGTGACCGTAAAAATTACGGGCAGTGGCCCTGAAATTACGGAAATTTTTGAGAGTGTAACACGAGCGGGCACGCTGCATTAACTTTACGACAGAAACATAAAACAGTATAAAAACACCTTGAAACTCGGATAAACCCATTTAATCCTGAAGAGAGGAGTCGCATGAAGGGATAGCAATGACTTTCAGACAGTTTTGACTCCGAATAAGAAAACAGGGTATGAAAAATCCCGTTTGTCGTAAAATTTGCGCAGGCGCGCCCGCTGGAATTTTAAGAATCGAATTCAGAATAAGAATGAAAATGGATCTTACAGATATCTTTTGGATTATTTTTCTTGCTCGGATGGTTGAGCAAAAGTTATTTCAGATGTAGGATTAATTAAGAGTGTGATGCTATCCATAATAGTATAACAGAAATTTTACTGACAGCTTGTTATGTGTTGCTCAGTAAATTTACTCTCTCTATATGTAAAGACGAGTGAAATCTCTGTTTATATAAAAGGTAATGTTTGTGTGCGTGCCATGTTTAAACGTAAAATATTGCACGTACAGCCCTGAAATTTCGTACAACTGTAGTACTAATAGTGACTCAACGCACCTCGAAGCCGGAATTTTAAAATTCAATCTAGAAAATTTCTATTTCATATTTTATGGTATTTTGGGAGATTTTTGGTAGTCATTTCTCCATTGCATTTTTTCTAATAATCGTAGCAAGAAAATAGATACACCATATGAAAGAAAAAACAATTTCCATTCTAATGATGTTCATTTGAAACACTTAAAATTTTGTTTTAAAAGAAAAAGTTGCCATACAATGTTTTCTCTAATTTTAATAAATTTTAAATATATTTTCTGGTATAATTTGCAACAATACTTTTCATTGTTGCAATGCAATTCAAACTGTTTTTGTTTAATCAAATATTTAATTAATAATCCCTTTCACTGTTGGAAGTTGAGTTAATATCCGAAATAATTTTGCTTTCATATTTTATTTTATTAAAATTTTGTAAAATCTGTAAATTATCTCTCTCTTTTATATTACGTACATATCTCTCTATAAAGGCAATGTCTGTCTGTGTGTATGTGTGTGTGTGTGTGATGTTTAGACCTAAAATATTTCACTTACAGCCCTGAAATTTGGCACACAGGTAGTATTAATGGTAACTCAATGCACATCGAAGCCCAAATTTTAAAATTTAATCTAGAAAAATTTTTATTTAAGGTTTTGTGCTGTTTCGAGCGATTTTTCGCACGTTTTTGGCCGATCAATAAGAAATAATAATCATAGAAAAACAATCGATGAAACATTGGATAGAGCAAACAATCATACTTTTAATGCCTTTTGTTTTGAACGTCTAACGTAATTTACTAAGTTAAAAAATTGTCACCGGAACCGAGATACAGCAAGAATTATTTTGTTGGGCAAAAACCACAGGATCGTCATGATTTGTGAGCAAGAGCAACGCGCCCAAAGAACCTGTGGAAACAACAGTCACATTTTTCTTCAGACTTTGCACAAAAGAAAAGTTTGCATTTACACTATTATACAATGAAGTACAAGTACTACACCTGGAACAACGGAAACAAGGAATGTAAACGTCGAAACCAAGGGCAGGTCGTACTAGAACAGGCAGAAATAAGATAAAGCGATCTGCTGGTCCAGTTCCTGCTGTGCGTGCAGAGCGTGCATCTACGAAGGCGACCAAACATAGGGCGGTCGTGGCGGCTGTTAACAAAACACAGGCTAGACGAGGGGCTCGTTTCCCCCTTCGAATATTGTCAATTTGCTTCAAAGAAAAGCCAGTAAGTCACAACACTTGAATCTTGGAGCACAAGTGCGCAGCACAACAATCAAATGTTCAGTGTGCTCAGTGAGCTCAGTGTTTGGTTCGATAATCTTTGTTATTACTAAATGTGCAAGAACAAAAAAAACCCTCTCAAATTTGATTGAAGGAGATAATAAAAGATTTAACTAGTTAACTGCTTCGACGTCTTTGGAAAATTTGTATCTAAACTGCGTCGCACAAATTAAATGATGACGAGTATACTCGTCAAACGCAGAGTAATATGGAATTAAGTTGTAATGAAATTATTTTATTTTTCTTTATTTTATTACTCACATTCATTCATTTTACAACATTTTTCTGCACAACTTTATAATATTTACGTACTTCAAATTCTTTCGTTGTACTGTAATGTACTATACTTATTGATCTGGTGACGGCTTGATACAAACTAATATAATTTCTTCGATCAGACAAAAATATTGCGCCATTTATTGCGTAGGATAAAACAATATATGAATCCGTAATTGGTTCAGTGATGACTAATAAAAGTCAACAATACACTTATGAAAAAATAATTCGTGCCATATATGGTTCTTTCATAAATATTATTTATAAACTTTTATTTCGACTTGGCCACAAAATATTTCAAGCATCATATTCTTGAAGTTTACGAGTATATTTTAGTTTTCACTAAAATTTCAATTTAAACAGCAAATTGCCTCTACTGTTTACTCATGACGAATATATTCGTCATAACAAAAAATTGTGTACTTTTTAATGGCTAGTATACTCGTCATAAGTAGTTAAGTGGTTAAGTATACTAGCAGAAGACGACTCCAGAGATTCTTGAGAGCAAATAGATACAGCAACTTCATTACTGGGCAAAGACCACTTTTAAGTTTATTTCTGTGCGGCAGAGGTAAGCAATCGTAACAACATTTTGCAGGAGAGCCTTGCTGCATTTCAGTTTTGAGAGCAGGTCTTGTTTTCTCAACTTACAGTCTTGACACTTTGCTTTTAAAATGCGGCCTTGATAATGCAGAAACGATAAAAATATCAAATTCGGCGAAATTGGTCTATGACAGTTTACCTCCGAGATGCAAATATATTCGAGCTTAACCTACTATATTAATGTCCGGCTTATGAAGAAATATAAAAGAATATTTAAATTTCTAAATGTAAAACATTATTTTAATTGCAGTTAATCGATGTGGATAGTGCTTTGAATTCCATTCATGGAAGGTTCAACTCCTTAAACAAATGTCAAACATTATTCAAATTTCTAATTGTAAAACATTATTTAAATTTCTAATTGCAGAACATTATTTAATTTTCTAATTGTAAAACCTTATTTAAATTTCTAACTGAATACAGGAATATGTCCAAAATATGACTAAAAAAGATCTTATGCGGATTTTGATATTTCCTTACAATATTTTATTGGCGATTCAGTATCTAGGTATGCCAATAGTAATATATTGAATCAATGATGTACCAAATCATTAATGATGATATTGCTGATCCTTTTAAAACATTTGGAATTACCGAAGAAAATAATTAAATAATTTAATTATAATTAACCCTCTCAGTAACAGTTGGAAAAGTCAAAAGAAGTTTTTCTGAACTAAAAATAATTAAACCTTACTTACCTCAAGAGAGATTGAGTAATTTAGGTGTAATTGCGTTAGAGAAAGATTTGTTAAAAGAAATTAGCTTAAATGGCATTCTGGAAGAGATACAGGAACACAAGTAAGAAAGCAAGGAGAATGTATTTTTAATTTAATATTTTACTTCGTGGGATAAATAAAGACGGTTGTTTTTCAAATTATTTTACTATATATGCACATTAATATTTTGTTCTCGTATAAATATCTTTCATATTTATATTTGTGATCTGAAGAAGTAGACTTATGCTAAATTTTGTATTTACGAAAATATAAGGGGACGTCTTTTTCGAGAAAATTAAGTCAATAATTAGAAATTCGCTTTAGATACAAAATGTTACTGATAAATTAATTAAACTTGCGTTACATTTTTAGCTCTAAAAATACGTTGTAACTCCATTTTAAGACCACGTTTCTGTGAAAAAAAGTAAGTTTTGCCATTGGAAAATTCTGAAATGTTATCACTGTAACCGCAACTGTGAGAGCTCGTCTATTGTTCCACACATCATTCTTGAGCGCATATCGAATGACACCTGCATAAAAAAATGTTACTTCGCTCCTTATAACGGCAAGCTCGCTAGGGTGTCATATATCGGTAAAGTGTTTTTTATAACCACCCTGTATTATAGGGAGATGGGGCGGCTGAAATTAAATGCCGCGATAACGGCTTCGCCTCTAGAACCGAGCCTGCGTGTACACTGTCCATCCAATCCATAGACGAATATCAAAGAAATTATGTTTTTCTTTATATATACAGGTGTATCGGTCCATTTGAAATCATTCAAAACTTCATTCGGTTTTCATTCTTTAACCTTTTATGTGGTATATACCCCAGTAGCACAGAAATATTACATAATAATTGCACAATGTTATACAATATTATGAACACCGAGGAATACCGAATATCGTAACAAAATATTGTATTGTATTTATCAGTATTTTCGAGATACTAAATTTTCATAAATAAAATGAAAACAATGTATTTTATAAAAATCTTCATTTTAACTCAGGATATCACTGGTTTTGAGGTTTTGTTCTTAAAAAACTCCCATGGAACAATTTTTATTTAAGATGCTGAATATTATATGATACTATTCAATTCAGCGAAAAAGATATTATGAGTTTTACATATATCTGCATTGTTCAATATTTTAAGGTGAAGTTATTCTTACCGTCAAAAGATGGAGGCATGGTTATACTGTAACACTACATTTATCAACTTTGAATCATATGTTCGAAAAAATATTTTACAAAATGTTCATTTGATATTAAATAATATTTACACAATCTTTTTGTTTTACTGTACATAAAAGGCGGGCAGGATTCAGCTAAAGAACTTAACCATAAAACAGCTCTCACGTATGAATTATCTATCGTTCTGTGAAAAAAAATTTAGTGTTATTCTCATAGTAAAGATATGCACGTGATTTATTGTTGCGAATCTTGTATTTGATTTTCAATCAATACTGTAATTATAAACGTTAAAGGCGTCTGGTAATACATTCGAAGAGGAATAAATAAATTTCAAAATTATTCTAAAACCTTTCAAACATATTATTATAATTACTTTCAATCCTTATTGCCTTAATTTATTAAATTAGCAAACTTAGATATAAGAGCTAAAATTGTTTCATCTTTGACTTCAAATTTCATTTTTAACTCGAAATTGTAACGAAAAAAGATTGTTATGGGGTTTACTTGATGAATTTGATTACTTAAACACATAAATTTTTAAATTGTTAACTTGATATTTAAACACATAAAATTCTTAACTTGATATTATATAATATATTATATAAATACTTAAATACATAAAACTGCAGTTCATTAGATTAAAAAAAATGCATTTGTTGAATTATTCGTTCGTATATATATATTAATATCTTTTTTACTAAAAATAAAAAAAACAAAGGAAAGATATCAGGCATAAATATAAAAAAAGCAAGAGTTAACAATGTCAGACATGAATGCAAAAAAAAAATTACTCCTGAAAAAAAGGAACTAAAAGATTTATTTATATCGATACACAAAAACAATTACCTTATTATCTCTAGACTACATATTATCAGGGGCCCCCAGTTCTTAAACTAATAATGTTGATCAACATTCGCGAAAAAAACACATATTGTATTAACCTTGAAACTCAAAAAGTCCGAGAAATCTTTTTAATATAGTCCTGAAGTTTCCTCTCTTTTTTTTTCATGGAAAGGGAGTAAGAATTGGATGCAAAAATTGTTGTCCGCCATGAAATACGTAAAAAATATATTGATAAAGGAAAAGGTCTTATCTGTTCCGTCCCTGCGATCTCCAAAATGGTCAGATTCCTCCTCCGCTCCTTATTCTACAATCCAGATGGGGGAACTTTACATGAATGAGCATTTATAGACTCATTTTCGTGCAAAAAACTGAGCAAAAAGAACACAATTCGAACAGTCCACACCGGAACGAAGTATATGCCCCATTTTTTTTCTTTCTTCCGATCATCCAGCCGCGCGTCTCGATTCTCGAATAATCTTTTTTCAAGTGAAGGGATCTAACCCCTCTTCATCCTGGCCTTGCGTCACAGAAAAAACAACGCCTGATTGGACACGCTTTTTTTTAGGCGCTATTTCAGAGTGACCTTATAACCTCCCCCGCTCGTAATGAGGGAGAAAGTGACCTTTTAACTCTGCACGTAGGCACTCGACAATCTTGCACCAAGGAAACGAAAACATTTCTTGTAGCAGACAATACGACAAAGATAATTTAATTAAAAAGACTATTCAGAATTAAATGGAAATGTACGTGAAATTTCGTAGACATCCGAAGTTCGACTATATTTTATTATCATCATTTACGCTTTAAACTGCGAGTCTCCCTAGTCCAGTGACACGATACCGGATTGGTAAGCAAAAGCTCACGGGTTCAAAGCTCGCTGTAAATAGAGGTTTTCAAAAAATAACAATTTATTATCTAGAAGTTCAGTACTTAGGAATTAAGTGATCTTTTTACTTTTCCGTGCTTCTAAAATGTATTTTTAAAATATTCAGTATAGTACACAATATTATTAAATATTGTATATTATACAGTATTATATGACATTATCCAACATTAAGAAAAAAACATCGAACAGTATTGAAGAAGTCTTACGCTTTGCATTGTTTCAATATTGGGAATAATATAGTATAATATTACTTAAGCGAAATTTAAGATATTAGACAATATTATGTGCTACTTGGGTAGGAATTATTCTCTAAAATTCTAATTTTCTTTTCAAAAACAATGGTTTATTTGGTAATGTACCTTCAATTTGAAATAAACTCTTTGAATGGCTTTAACTCAAAATATTTAATGTGTTAATATCTAATAATACATTTAATTAATTCTAATAATTTATATCTCATTAAACATTTGAAACAGGATACGAAGATTTTAATGAGTCAGCCTAAATGAATTATTAATCCGATTTAGCGGGCAAATCAACTGGTGTTTCTTAGAATCTAGAATTTTTTACTCAGTTTAAATTCTAATACCGTCGTTTGCAAAAACTTTATAATTTCATTGTTACTTTTTTAAACTTATCTTCATTTAATGTCATTGCTGCGAACAAAAATAAGCGGGCGAAATCAATAAACATATAGTATATATATAGAGAGAGAGTATAAATCGTAAAGTGAAAGAGTATATATATATATATATATATATCATAACAAACCAGAAACAAAAGACAAAAATTCAAAAATATACAAGAAACAAAGGACAAAGAAAGAAGACAAAAATTTTAATAAATTGAAAAATATCATGTCGACCCTCTCGTCAGGAACGGAAGCTCGTCTATGATACTAATAAGTGCCTTTTTCTGATAACGACATAAGAAAACCGTAACCCCTCAAAAAGCACAAGACAATTAAAATTGAAAAAATTCTGGTATAAAACACAAATATTATGAAGATGATTTAAAAAATCGAAAGCAAAAAATCCAAATACGTAAGACCTATAATAAAAATAATACAGTAATATTCAGAAAACAATAAAAGAGAGAAAAAAGGATATGGCTTACCACCTCCAGGAATAAGCACACGAGACTGTAAGAAGCATGAAGAAATGTCACTAAACCAGTTATTGCTGGTACCAAACAAAGGGGGAAAAAAAGAGAAAAAAGCCTTGCCGAAAGCCCGTAATTCACTGTTTGAGATATCCTCGCACAGAGTTTTCGGGAATATCATTTTTTAAAAGTTGATCAAACAAAATCTTGGATTGTCTCGATTTTGAATTTTTATTTGAACAAATAGATTTAATACGAGAGAATTGAGTGAGAATTGTGTTTCTATAAATCTTAATAGAAATATTAGAAGACCAATAGGAAAGTCGGTTGACAATAAAATTAAAATCCTTTCTTTTATCATATATATCGATACAAAAGTTATTAACAACAAGTTTAATATCCAGATCTAAAAATCCGAATCAAACTGATTACTGTTTGTTTGTTTAAGAAGCAAGGCTAAAGGATAAATATTTTGCCACGTATTGGTAAATGTTCCACGATTGAAAACAATAAGATCATCTACATATGGGGCCGTTCAAATATTACGCAAGCATGTTTTTGGTAATTTTTGTCCCCCCCCCCCCCTTGTCAGCAAAAATAAGCAAATCGCAAGCCCCCTCTTATAATTACGTAAGCAAACTGCAAACCCCGGTTGTTTTTCTACAAAACGTATAACAGTAATAATCTATTTTAAAAAATTTTAGGCCTTAATTCAAATAAAAAAACTCGAACTCGGCTTAAAATGAAAAAAAAAATGTTTAATTTTCTTACAATTTTGTTAAGAAAAATTTCTTAGTTTATCACAATTTTAAAAGAACATAGCTATATTTTAAATTTATAATTTTGCACATGCCCATCATCTATTCAGATGCTGACCAAGGTTCCTCAAGCCATTTTTCCATATTTGTTATTATATTGCTTTCCCTTTCTGTTACTACTTCATAGCTTTCTTCTCGGAATGAATCTTGATAAACTTCTTCGTTAATTTCTCATAATTGCCCCTATACTTTTTAAGCATGTGACAAAAGGACTAAACTGTTAGTAATCACTTTTATGTCAGAAACTTAAGTTGTTATATAAAAATAAATGAAAACTTTCTTTTTCAATAAAGCTGAAAACACTTTTATAACTGTCAATTACACTACTGTACCTACATAAATATGAAAGGTAACAATCATTACAATATATACAATTTTTTAAAATCTAAAACATAAAAAGTGAAAAAAATTAAATCTTAGATTGCTGAATGATTCATTTTTAAAGTATTTTCATAATCTATTTTTGTTATTTAATATTTTATTCAAAACGCAGAATCGTATTCGAACTACTTAATTCCCTATATTTACTTTTGAAAATTGAAGAATACTTTCACTTTAAGATTGCATTAGTAAAGATAATTTATCTATTAAATTATAGAAAGATGTTAATATTAACACTTTATTACATATTACAATGTCAGTATACTCAACATATTTTAATAAATGTAGCGAATATTAACAAGAATAAGTAAAGTTATTTCAAACTAAGTTAATTATAAATTTAAAGTTATGATAAAATATGCTTAAAATTTTAAGAATAAATTGATTATAATTACCTTTATAAAATAAACACGAATAATTGATTTCTTTTTGGTTGCCTTTCGCAGTTCTTCCTCAGCTCCTTTCGATATTAACTCCTCCTTTTTAGAAGAATTTTTATACTGCCGCCACATATCATTAGTTTTACATTGAATATTCTTCAAATGTTTATCTGATGAAGACTTTTTTGAAACTTTCAAAAAAAATTTGTACAATATTTCTCGAAATGAAGACATATTTTCGATTTGACTTGTTTTATGTAATGTGCGGTTTTAAAAACTCCGGAGACACCAGACAGTAGAGCTATCGGCCACTATGGTTATGAGGAGGTGTGAGGTGATTAATTTGGTTTAGAAACAAATTGGCGGAAGAATCGTTCTTGAAAACGAACGAAAAATTGTGCACAATGTTGTCGATGGAAAATAACATCATTAAGATCAGAGAAGATCGAAGAAAAACAATATTATTATTAAGCAACATCGAAGAAAAACAACGTATAATAGAAAGAAAAATTAGTATAAAAACAATTAAAGACATTTTTCATTTTCGTTTTCCAAATAATGAAAAAAAGATCATCAAAACAATTATCCACTTAACTCTCATCAGATATTATCGCTATGAAATTGATTAGTGAGAAAAACATCCCAGAGAAGAAACGATAAAGAAAAAATGAACTATTATTGTTAAAAAAAACTATGAGAACCCAAGGGAAAAAAACCGTCAAGTGATTAGCAGACTTAATGTCTACGAAGGATTTGCGGTTTCAGAATATTCGTTATTTTATTTTATTTCCGCTTTCAATGAGAATTTTTTTAGTAAATACTAAGAAGATGTATTGTTTAGCAGAGGATTCGGTAACCCTCCGCGCTTTTGCGCATGCGCCGGGGGGAGTTATTTTCATCAAAATAGGGGGAAAGTGAAGAATGGAAGGGTGATGTTTACATTTTACTGACTCATTGCCTGGCACCCCTTTCCGGTGTAAAATCGTCCTAAAGTGGTAGTCACTGAATCCTTTGCTGAACAGTAACTTCAAATCTGACTAAGAGTATTTACATTTTTTATACACGAAAAATTCATTGAGTTTTGAGTTTGTTGTAACGTGTT
Source organism: Araneus ventricosus (assembly GCA_013235015.1). Taxonomy (NCBI): domain Eukaryota; kingdom Metazoa; phylum Arthropoda; class Arachnida; order Araneae; family Araneidae; genus Araneus; species Araneus ventricosus. The sequence goes on from BGPR01000149.1 coordinate 456,336, forward strand.
TATTTGTGCTTGTTTGGAAACTCGTATTGTCACAATACAACATATAGGTCCCTTTCATTCGAATCTCATCATTGGAAATAATAGAAAGTTCTCAGAAATAAGCCTCATCCATGAAACGTTATTATGAGCTGTCACCTCCAGCTATTATAAAAAAAGATACTATTATCCATTCTGTTCTATGAACATTCATTCTATCTATTGTTTGTTTTCCTTGTGTGGTTAAAATGCTTGACCTTAGAACATTATTGGAAAAAAATTTTCAAGTTTAATTTTCTTCTGCCAAATTTAATTTTTTTTCAAATTTAATTTTTTAAATTAAATTATTTTTGCAAGTTACAAGATATTTTCGGAAATAAAGTAATTTTAATATCTTAAGTAAGCATCACTCACACCCACTCCCCTTGTCAGCAAAAATAAGCAAATCGCAAACCCCCTCCCCTTTAGGTGCTTACGTAATATTTGAACGGCCCCTATCTGAATTCCTGAGGATGAAAAAGTAAATAATTCCTTTCAAAATAATGAAGGAAAAGGTTAGCTGTAATCGAAGAAAAAGAAGATCCTTGAGGAATGCCATGAGAATAGAGAAAAATACTTTCCCCATTGCAAATAAAATTATTAAATATGCAAAAATTACATAATTCATCCCAATACTCAAAAGAAATATTGAGAATATTTTTGTAATGAAAAAAGTATGAGTTAGGCACCTCTCGAAGAGTGACTAAAGGAATGCTTGTAAAAGATCTTTGAAGTCGAAAGTCTCAATAGAAGAAATACTGCCTTTATTATTGTGAATGAAATCAATAACCAGTTTATTATTGGTAATAATCCAAGTGAAACCTTCTAACAGATGGCATTCAATAATTTTTTAAGAGATTAAAAAAAGTTATCGAGGTTGCTTCATGTATGAAGAAGTTCCACAAGTGATAAAACGATAAGAAATAGGATTTTTGTGGAATTTTTGATTAATAGTAATGTACGGAAAGCATAAATTATATTTCTTGATTTTGAAGAATTTATAGAAAGCAAGAATTTTTTTGGTTATTGCACTCATATTTAAGTTGGACTTTTTGTACGTTGCTGAGTTTTGAAGTTCCTTATCCAGAAGATTACAGTAATGCTGTTTGCATATAAAAGAATAGTTATTGGAAGCTTTGTCGATTGGAGTGATGATAAAATTACTTTTTAAGTCCTCAATAGCAATTTCACTATTAGGAAAGTAAAAAGAATGAGAACAATTGGAATTATAATACTAGAGGGAGAAAGACTTTTTCAAAAGGTAATAAATATTCCATTTCCACTCAATGAAAAATTCAATGGGTATAGAAAAAGCATTAAAAGTTTTTAAACAGAAATCATCAATATTTTTCAGTAATTTATGCAATATAGAAGGAATAGAAACACAAAATATCGGTCTAAATTTTGGACCTTTTAGCTTGATATTTTTAAGATCTGTATTCTCTACTATGTCTAGATTACAAGTAACAATATGGCCAGAATCTTTGTCAATAAATTGAGAAATCGAGTCTTTGTCACAAAAACATTTAGCTCTTTTTTTTTTTAAGTTTTACAATGTCAAAAGAGGCATTAATGTAATTAAAGATTTTTCTGCCAAAAGGAACATCATATTTAAAAGGTTTTTGTAAACAAATATTTTTTATTGGAAAAAACTGCTGTGCATTCTTGAAAATGGAAGAGAAAGGAATCTTGTCAAAAACAGAATGCTGGAAATTAAAAATGAAATGCAACATTTTAATGGAATCTTGAGTAGGGATTTTTGACAATCGGTGTTTCATAAGATCAAAAATGAGAAATTTCAAATGTAAGTTGTTGGATTTAAATGACTCAAAGTTCAAAAATAAATAAACAAGCGTGCTAGAGTTTAAAGAGAAAATAAAATTTTTGACAGGAATCCACAGATAGGAGTTTGTAAAATAAAGTTCTATTTCCGCTAATTTACTGAAAATGTCAGTTACTGTTTTAATAGATCTTTTCTTAATCCTTTTTCCTCTGCAACCTCTAGAAGTTTCCTGATGTGTGTTATGAAAAAGCTTAAATGTGCATGAATTGTCTGGAGAAATCTGCGTGCTATTCAAAAGGTCATTAAGACAGTAGGGAATAATTGTTTTGTATTGGAGCATAAAGATGTTTTCATTTAAAAGCCGACTGTCTTTATCAGGAACAATATCCAAAATTTAATAGAGATATTATCAAAACTATGACGCTTAAAGTCCTCAAATTTAGCATTAAAAGATGAGTGTGTTAAAAATATTTTTTATATCATGTCTGTGTTGGTTAATTCTAATATTGATAGTATTGCTGGTCTGACCCACGTATTTCATATCGCAAATGGTACATTTCAAAAGATAAATGGATTTGTCGATTTTGCAACCTGATATCAAAGAATCATCATTGCGTACCTGATCTACATCAAACTTAGGGCAAGTTAGACATCGCCTATTAGAACATTTTTCGAAAAAAATCTCTTTCTTTTGGCCCCAGAAGACGGTAAGTAAGAAAATGTCCTGTCACAGAAATCATGAGAAAAATCTTTGCAAAACATGGGGTCATTGACTGACGATGTAAATCTATCCCCCAAAGTAGAATGACGCCGAGCACTGCGCGTTGAGCACATTTTGCCAGTCGCTAAAATATTCAATGTGTGAAATGCCATAGTCAATAGGAAAAGGAAAGGAAGTATAAAGCATAAAAGGAGCGCTGAAATCTGTTGCAACAAGCATGCTCTAAAAATTAAGATATAAAACAACATAAAAAACAAAAAATTTTTAAAAAGATAAACATTTTAAATATTACACAAATACAAGCAAATTATACTAAAATGAGAAAGCTATTTCTGCATCCGCAAAAGCTGCGTCAACAAAAAAGCATTATATGAAAACAAACAAGAAAAAAAGACAAAAATTCAAAAACATACAAGACACAAAGGACAAAAAAGACAAAAATTTTAATAAAGTAAAAAATATCAAGACGAGCCGCTCGTAAGGAACGGAAGCTCGCCGATGATATTAATAAGTGCTTTTTTCTGCTAACGACATACGAAAACCGTAAAAAAATTGTCGCTATCCCCTCAAAAAGCACAGGACAATTAAAACTGGAAAAATTCTGGAATAAAACACAAATACAATAAAGATGATTTAAAAAATCGAAAGCAAAAAATCCGAATAAATACGTCCTATCATAAAAATAATACAGTAACATTCAGAAAACATTAAAAGAGGAGAAAAAGAAATGGCTTGCCACCGCCAGGAATAAGCACACGAGACTGTAAGAAGCACGAGGAAATGTCACCAAACCAGTTATTACTGTTGCCAAACAGAGGAAGAAAAGGAGAAAAAGGCGCTGTCTGGCGGACATCGACCTCACGCAGATTACGAGCGCCCTGAAACCTGCATAACGGTAGATGGTAAGAACCAGGCACGTAGCCAGAAAACTTCGGACAACTTCATTATCAGGAAAGTAATGACTTATTTTACGCTTATTTTCTTTAAATGTAAATTTGCGATCACGATGAATTCCTAATTTCCATTCTAACACCTCTGCGGCTGGCTGTCGAACTTTTTCCTGCAACAGCCCCTAACAACCCTCTATCTCAATAGCACTGCATTTACATTGCTATGTAATTCCGAGTCGTCTAGGTGTACCCCACCCCTCCTAGAAGTTAGTTCCTCCCGTTTTGAATTACTCTGTATATATATATATAGAGAGAGAGAGAGAGAGAGAGAGTATAAAATGAAAAATGAAAGAGTATAAAATGTGAAATGAAAAACGCAATAAAAGCACAATAACGTTTCTTCAGGGGATGAAGTTATTGTGAATTGCTAAATATAAAAGTTTGACATTTTCTTGCATTCAGTTATGCCGCAAGGCCTAAAACACTGATTTTCATCCCTAATGCCAAACCAACCAGAAAAAAACATAGAGAGTAGTTTTGAATAATTAAAACAGAATTATGATGTGATAACATTAGAGAAAAGTAAGAAAAATATTTTACGTATCAGAAGGACGGATGTTGACGTGGCAGTGTATGCGGAGGGTCACGGTACAGACTGACGTTGAAGGGGTGTGAACAGGCTGTCAAGTAACATTTTTCGCGCTTAACTCTGGCTGTTGCCAGGGGAGTGTAGTATGTTGTGAACTATGAAGATTAAATGGAAGAGCGATAACGATAGATAGCGTAGAGAAATAGTGGAAGAAATCAGTAAAAATTGAGAGACCAGTGAAAAATGTTTAAAAGATGCGTTTTCGATTTAAAATATCAGACATTACCGACTTGAATGACCCTACCACGAAGATTATACTTCGCGTCGGCATCTCTCTGATAAGCAATCCTTTACTTACATCTTAAATCCATTAATCACAGGTTCGTAAAGTGAGGGGGGAATTTTATTAATGTTGAGGCTATTTCTTAAGTGCATGATTTGCTTTTTGGCAGAATTAGTGTTATTGCAAATTTTGTTGATTCTTATAAGTTGATTGATAATTGTGTTTTTGTAGATTTTATATGAGATATTAGAGTTCCAAAAAATAAATTTATTGACGTTAAATTTGAATTCGTTTCTTCTGTCGTGAATGTCAATTTTTAAGTCGTTTTTGTGGTCTAAGCATAAATCAAGAAAAATCGCTGGAGATTGATTGTTGCTGGTTTTAATTAGTTTCAGTTCTTCTGGGTAGATGGTATTGCAAATAGAGCTGAAGTTTGGAAAAATAAAAATTATTATATCATCAATAAATCGGAAGGCAGTGTGGAGGTTTAAAACGAAATTTCTTTCGAAGAAATGAAGAAAGAGGTTGGGTAGTAAAAATGAGAAATTTGTTCCTTGTGGGATGCCTTTTATTTGTTGGAAAATATTTTCTCCGTTAAAGATAAAGTTATTCAATATGCAGTAGTTTATGAGGTCTTCCCAGAAAGTTAGTGGGGTTTTAAAGAGATTTTTAAGATCATAGAAGTAGTTCATTAGTACCTCTTGTAATTTATTTATTGGAATACTTGTGAAAAGATCTTGAAAGTCGTAGGTTTCTATTATATCAATTTTGTTATTATTAAGGAATTCAATTACTTTGTTATTGTTTTTTATAATCCATGTGAAATTTTCCTGCTCAATATGATTTAGGATGATATTAAGATGTTTTGAAAAAAATGTTTCCAGGTTTGTTCATGTAGGTGTTAGTGCCGCAGGTGATATATCTGAATTTAATTGGCTGTTTATGAAATTTTGGATATATAACACTATATGGTAGATTATTATTTGCATTATGGCATTTAATCTTTTTGTTAAGAGCTGAAATTTTTTTCTTAATGGCGATAATATTTGATTTATTGAGTTTGTAAGTTTCTGATGATTTTAATTCCTTATCTAAAATTTCGAGATAGAATTTTTTGAAGATAATTGCAAAGTTGCCGGCCGCTTTATCAATAGGGGTTATGATGAAATGTTCTTATATATATATGCATGTATATCATAAACAAATACAAACACAAATGCAGTAACCAATTAAGAAATTAATACTTTAATCGAAGAAATACTATTTCAAATGAAGTAAACGTTACGAAACGGAAACTTTATGGTTAACATAAATTCTGAAAAAGATTTAAATATGAAAAAAACTTCATTAAAACGGTGAGTGCGCCAATGCAGCAGTACAAGCGAAAAATGAGAAATATTAACAACAGAAAACATCAAAACCACGTCAAAAAAGAAAAACCCAAATGGAATATAACGCTAACGTCCGAGACGCGTCATCAGCTAGGGAAATCCCGAACGAGCGTATACATATTTTTCGGTGTTTTCTAATCACAAACTCTAGCAATAATGCTAAAAAGAGTTTGTTTCCCCGGAACACCGAACAAAAAAATCATTAGTTTGAAACAAAGAATTATCATGTCTAATTGAAATAAAATAAAAAGTTCATGTCTATAATTGAAATAAAATATACAAAGCCAAATTTCAGAACCAATAATGTGAAACATAAGTGAAGAAAAAGGTGTCAAAACTCAGCCAAAAGTTCACAAATGGACAAACAATACAGTAGCGGGATTCAAATGCACTAGCACGCAGCACGAACACACCGGAATGTTCAAAAGTGCTGACGTGAACTAGGATATGATGGTTAGCAGTTAACGTCACGAGTTTCGGTAAATATCTTACTAGGAGTGATAAGTGAAAAGTCTTAGAAACCTTTTATTGTCCATGAAGAGTATTAAGAACTTTTTAAGAGTTTCCGTATATTAAAAATAGTTAATTAAATAAAATGAGATTAACTGTAAAATGCAATAGATCAAAGGCAAATAGACCAAAGGCAAATATAGCAAGTCGGTTTCGTTCGTACGTAAAAAACGCTGTGGAATAAAAATAAATAAAGAGAATTGGGAATTTTATTGGAATAAAGATTATTCTTAAAAAGTTCAATTTGCTTTTTCTTATGATTCGTAATTGTTACAAATATTTTGAATCCTTAGTAATTGATATACTATTGGGTCTTCATAGATCTTAAAAGAGATATTAGAATTCCAAAAGCTAAACCTATTAACATCCAATTTAAATTAATTTCTTTTGTCGTAAATGCTTAAATTTAATTCGTTATGACTGTCAATATCTAAATCAAGAAAAATATCCCCACTAAATTTAGAAAAATCTTTAAAATTAAAAATTATATATATATATATATATATATATATATATATATATATATATATATATATATATATAATAACAAACATTCATATCAAATTCGAAAAGATATGGAAAACGAATTGAAATTATATCCGAGTAAAGATAAAAATGCGAATAGTAACAGATGGAAAAATACATATAAATTGATGCAATACAACTTTCAAGATCTTTTCACAAGTGTTCCAATAAATAAATTGCAGGATAACTATTTTTATGACCTTAAAAATCTTTTTAAAATCCTACTAACTTTCTGGGAATACCTCATCAACTACTGCATATTCAATAACTTTATTTTTAATGGAGAAAATATTTTCCAACAAATCAAAGGCATCCCTCAAGGAACAAATTTATCATCTTTATTATCCAATCTCTTTCTTCATTTCTTCGAAAGAAATTTCATTTTAAACCTTCACTCTGCCTTCCGATTTATTGACGATATTATAATTTTTAATGTTGAAGACTTCAGCTCTATTTGCAATACCATCTACACAGAAGAACTCAAACTAATTAAAACCAGCAACAATCAATCTCCAGCGATTTGTCTTGATTTATGCTTAGACCACAAAAACGACTTAAAAATTGACATTTACGACAGAAGAAACGAATTCAAATTTAACGTCAATAAATTTATTTTTTGGAACTCTAATATCTCATATAAAATCTACAAAAACACAATTATCAATCAACTTATAAGAATCAACGAAATTTGTATTAAAACTAATTCTGCCAAAAAGCAAATCATGCACTTAAGAGATAGTGTAAAGATTCGAATCATTTACCATTGTGCCACCGGGACGTCTATGAATTTGAACCTATTATTTGTAAATGGTTTTTGTGGCAACATGTTGCAATTCCATACTATTTAAGCTTATTTTGATAATAAAATTTTAGTAGATACATTGATGGCGTTGGTAATTGTTGTGTTTTGGCAGTCCTTATCTAGTTGATATATTCTATTGGCGAATTAAGTCCTTTTAAAGTAAGAGGACATATAACTCGGGGTTTCGGAAACCTGATTGGCGTAGTCGACAGGATTACCGACGCCATCAATCTACTCGAGGTAGGGGCTCCATGTTGGTTTAGTTTATCTCTCTCTGCAGTATATAGTTTTAATATTGGAGCAAGTCGATGAATAACTAGAACTTAATTTAGTAATATCGATAGAATAGGAGTATTATTATGTTAATTGAAGAATATTTGTGTCGATGTAATTATTTAAAACGAGGGTGAGTTGTTGAATAATGTGCATCGTTGTAGATAATTAGAAACGAAGGTATTTTGTTGAAGGATATTGTGTATATCAGTACAAATAAATGAGGATGAGAGTGGTTGGTAAATAATATTGTGCATCATTTTAGATATTCGAAACGAAAGCACCGTTTTTAATTGACTTCTTTTTAATGTATTCGACTTCTAAGAGATTTTTAGTATATTTTTGCTACTTATTGTTTTAATTAGTGTTTATTGTAATCTAAGTATTGCTGTGATTTTGGAGTAGTATATCAGGAATCTGAGGAAGTAGGTTTGCAATTAAAAGTGCATAGAAATTATCTAAAATATAGAAGTTACTTGGGTTATTTAATATTGAAATTGTATGCGTATGTTGTTGTCTTTTTAGAATTTGGTAAAATTGTGTGGTTATCAAACTAGAAATATATGAATAATTACTACTTTCCGGTATTCTGATACGCTTTGTGGTAAATATTGTAATATAGAATACTTGGGTTATACGTGCACGGAGAGTGCCCCTTTCCTTAGTTTTCTTCTCATTAGGTCTTTCTTGATTCGGAAATTTAGGCCTTTGCGGATACCAAAATGTCATTTTTAAAACGGGCTAGAAAGGAAGATTTAATATCTCTAGCTACGGACTTGGGAGAAAACCCGTCTCCCACTTTCTCAACGATTGATTTAGTCAGTTTGATCCAGGGAAATAAACACTATAATGAGGATGATGCTCAACTTATGTTGGAGACTGTGGTTACGGAAAGGGAAGAAAGATTAAAAATGACGGCAGAACAAGAACGATTAAAAATGGAGGCAGAACAAGAACGATTAAAAATGGCGTCAGAACAAGAACGATTAAAAATGGCGACAGAACAGGAACGATTAAAAATAGAGGCAGAAAATGAAAGGAAGGAAAGACTGAAGATGGAATTAGAGTTAGAAAAATTACGAACGACATCTGATGGCTCTGCAAACCCGAAGCATGAGAAGCCCTCATGTTATAAGCTGACTAAAACTGTACCAAGTTTTGATTCAAAGAATGGAGACATAACGCTGTTTCTATCGTTGTTCGAAAGACAGGCGAAAAGAGCCCAAATCGACACGAAGGACTGGGTCTCCGGACTACTTATGCTGTTGCCGTCTGACATTGTTCAACTCATCGCGAAAGAATCTGAAGAGAACTTTGATAATTATAACTATATCAAAGGTGTACTGTTAAAAAGATTCAAATTGAGCCCAGAAGAATTCAGGAAGAAATTCCCTCACCACCAGAAGAATTCGGAGAAATCCTGGCGAGAATTTACTTTTGAAATTTCGAATTACTTTCAAGAATGGATCGAGGGACTCAAAATTGACAGTTTTGAGAAACTGAAAAACTTGATAATTACTAATCAGATAAAGAGGCGGGCCCCTTTTGAGGCAAACGATCATTTCTTGGAATGGACCAGGTTGGTGTCTCCATCAGAACTTGCTGACAAATTAGATGAGTATGAGCTTGTGCGCTCTGATCGCAAATACGAAACAAAACGGAAGCAGCAGTTCAACCCGATAGAAAAGCATACCGAAAGTAACCAGAGGACAGTTAGACACAAACCATTCACTGGCACTTGGAATACACGGAATATGGGTTATCCTTCAAGGAATGGAGAATCTAAACAGATGCATAAGTTCTCATGTGATTCTTGTGGTTTAGAGGGCCACACAGCACGTTTTTGCCCTTCTAAGGCTCCACAAAGGGGTAAATTAAACCCCACGGCTCTGGGTAATGTCATTACAACCACTGGACCTAAGAAGGAGGATGCATCTACCGTTCTAACTGCTAACATAAATGTTCCTGTTGAAGTCGCAGCTAATGTGATGGAACTCGAAACTGTACAGGTAAAACTTGGGCCACGAGTAATGACAGGAATTTTAGATTCTAGAGCGCAGATTTCAGTGATCCGTGAAGATTTCACCTCCGGAATAAAATATGAGGGAGAAGGTTATATCGAGATTTCTTCAGCATTCGGGGAGAGGGAAACTGCACCACTGAGAATTTTTGAAATGAATATTGTCGACGGAGTACATGGACCGGTGCCAGTGACATGCGCAGTTTCAAGGAAGTTGGTGAGTGACCTACTACTAAGTACCGCCGCTTACGAAGCTTTGAGGGAAAATATACAGATGCATAAGTTCGAATCAAAGCTTGATTGCTATGACACAGTGAAGGAGGAATTGGAAGTTCTTTCTGGGGATATAGAAGCTTCTATCGAACTGATCGCAAAAGAGTCTGATCCGGATGGCTCAACTCAAGATGGCGAGAGGACCAGAATCTCATTCATTGAGTCACAAATGTCGGACCCAACTTTATCGGATGCTTGGAAGATGGCTAGGACGGAAGGGAACTCATATGCGATTAAGGATGGAGTTCTGACCCATACCGAAAATATTTGTGGAGAACAGGTGAAACAGGTAGTATTGCCGAAATGCAAGAGAGATGAAGTTCTAAGGTCGCTCATGAGATCCCTTTGTCTGGACACCTAGGCGAACAGAAAACAAAGCAAAGGATAAAATAATCTTTCTTCTGGCCAGAAATAAAGAAAGACGTTAAAGAATTTTGCCAGAGTTGCAGGCAATGTCAGGTTAGGAGAGCTATCACATATAGGGATAGGATTCCAATACAACCTATCGTCAGACCTGAAAATCCATTTGAAGTCTGGAGCGTAGACTGCATATGCCCTTTAGAACCTCCGTCCAGGAGAGGACATAAATTCGTTATTTGTGCAGTTGACGTATGTACGCGTTGGGCAGAAGCCATTCCCGTAAGAAATATTACTGTCAAAACCAGCTGCGACGTACTCTTGAAGATTTTTACAGCTACGGGTTTCCCTGAGGTCATTTGCACTGACCAGGGTACAAACTTTACCGCGCTTCTGACAAAAGAATTTCTGAAAATGATTGGAGCTGAACCAAGGTTTGCTACCCCTGGGCATCCAGAAAGCATGGGTACAGTCGAAAGGTGGAATAAAACTCTAAAAGAAATGCTTATCAAAAACATCCAGGATCATGGAAATGATTGGGACATACTTTTACCTTACTTGTTATTTGCATACAGGGAGGTACCCCACAGCACAACAGGACTTTCACCATATCAGATGGTGTATGGAAGGCTGCCAAGAGGGCCACTAGCCCTGATGAGAGAATTTGGATGCGGAAACGAAACATCCCACTAGGTGTTTCAAGATCCATTGAGAAATATTTGGAAAATTTGCGACAGAATTTGGCGAGGGCCCATGAAATTGCGACTGGAAATGCCGAAAAGAACCAGGCAGAATATACTAGAAGGTATAATTTACGATCTCGTGAGAAGACGTTCCAGGTCGGAGAAAAGGTCCTGATTTTGGAATCAGTTTCTCCACATAAGTTATTAAAAAAATGGATCGGACCGGTGAGTATCATAGCCCTTACAAGACCCCATTCTGTACTTGTCAGAATTGAGGACGGTGCGAATAAAGGGGTCCATGTCAATAAAATTTGGCCATGCATAGCCAGAGTACAACAAGTTGGACTTGTGTTCGAGCAAGATGAGGACTTTGGAGACTTGCATTATGCTCCAGCAGATTCCATCCGTAAGAGCCAAATCAATATTTGGGAACATATATGAAAAATGGAGGGAGTCTTAAGCTTTCAACATAGATCAGAACTTTCTGATGTTCTTGGAAGGTACTCGGACGTCTTTAGTAGTAAACCAGGGCGTGCTAAGGTAGAGGGGCATTCTTTACGCATGACTCCTGACTGTTGTCCGAAACGTCTTAAGCCATATAGAGTACCGATAGCACTTCAGGATGAAGTATATCGACAGATTAAAGAACTCCTTGAATTGGATCTGATCGAACCGAGTGACAGTGATTGGGCTCATCCTGTTGTATGCGTGGCAAAGAAGAATGGAAGTGTTAGGCTGTGCATTGAATTTCGATTACTGAATAGCTTTATCATACCAGATGCGTATCCAATGAAAATTGCAAGAGATTTATTATACGAAGTAGGAAAAGCCAACTTTATATCTGTATTGGATCTGACTAAAGGCTACTGGCAGATTCCGATAAAAGAAGAGGCTCGGTATTTCACGGCATTCGTGACCCACTCCGGACACTTTCAATGGAAGGTGTTGCCTTTTGGTATGAAAAATGCAGGCAGTACTTTTCAGCGATCAATGGACAAAGCGTTAGCACCGCATCGAGAATACTGCCGTTCGTATATAGATGATGTTGCGATTTACTCACAATCACCGTCTACACAGAGAAAGTGTTTTTCGTTCATTGAGAGAGGTTGGTCTTATACGGTTAACTTAGCAAAGTGTGCCTTTGGACACAATCAAGGGAAATTCCTAGGCCATATAGTTGGATCCGGTCAGCAGTCATCTGATCCTGAAAAGGCCGAGTTCTTGAGAAACCTATCTATACCGTCAACAAAGAAAGGGCTGAGAAGCTTCCTAGGACTTGCGAGCTACTATAGGGATTATATCCCGAATTTCTCAGAAATTGTTTTGCCTTTAACCGATATCTCTAAAGGAAAGGTATCAAATATCCTTCCATGGTCAATTGAGGAGGGAGGAAGCTTTTGTAAAGATCAAAGATGAACTCATCAGAATGCCGACTTTACATACTCCAGATATTAGTCGTCCGTTTTGGTTGTACACTGATGCGTCAGCAACCGCAATCGGAGCGTGTTTGGCACAGCATGACGATGTCGGAAAGGAATTGCCTATAGCATTCTTTAGTAAGAAACTCACCCCTACCCAGATGAAGTGGTCAACTATTGAAAGAGAAGCCTTCTGTGTTTTAGAGGCATTAAAGAAATTTTATACCTGTTTATTTGGAGGTAAAATTCACGTTGTTTCGGATCACAATCCCTTAACTTATTTAACTAACAGGGCCCCTCATGGAGCAAAACTATCAAGATGGGCACTTGCACTGCAGCGATATAACCTAACTGTATCGTATCGGAAGGGTATCCAGCGTGGAAATGCAGATGCCTTATCCAGATTAGCGACAGACTCTATAAAATAATGCTAATGTGTGTTTAGTAATATTATAGTTGTGATCTTTCTTTTTTAGTATACATAATGGGATTTTATATATTTGTATATACGCATTGAAAAAGTGTTTTTAAATTCAACTGTTTTAGCAATAAATGTTACTTCTATATAAATTCCTTTAAAGTATAACTTGTGAGTTATTTTTATAACGCATTAAGTGTTTGTGAAGTTTATTATAGTAATTAAGCTCAATTGAAATCCTTTGTCATTATAATATGGGAGAGAGAGGCGCGTGTTTTTTTTCGGAGCTCTTGCCTGTGCTATCAGTTCGATAAAATGTACAGGGTATTTAGAGTCACCATAACCCAATTCTAGGAAGTGAGCCGGTGTGAGAGGTTCCGGTTCTCCTGGATCATTTTCCACATATGTTAGAGGTCGATTGTTGACGATGACTTCAACCTCTGAAAGAATCGTTGAAAGTTCTTCAAACGTCATAAGGAACTTGCCAAGTATTTTACGCAGAGGTTCCTTTACAGTCTTAACAAGGCGTTCGTAAAACCCACCCCACCAAGGGGCACGTTCAACTATGAACTTCCAGTGGATACCGTTATCTGCGACAAAATTTTGAAAATTACTGTCTTTCAAGATGCTGGTAAAATATGCTAACTCCCTTTGAGCCGCTTTAAATGTTCGGGCGTTATCGGAGTATATTACCTTGCAATTGCTTCTTCGAGAGAGGAATCTCCGTAAAGCAAGTAAAAAACACTTTGTGGACATGTCCGATACAAGTTCTAAATGGACTGCACATGTTACGGCACATGTAAACAAAGCAACGTAAGACTTATGAGTCTCTTTATTGTCCTTTACAAGGATTGCACCTGTAAAATCAATTCCTACGATTTGAAATGGAGGAGATTGGGAAATTCTGTCTCGAGGCAACTGACCACTCAATTGATCAGCTGGTTTAGCGTTGTATCTTTTGCAAATGAGACAGAACCGAATCATTGTTTTGACTAATTGACGGCCTTTAGGTATCCAATATTTTTTCGAAGTTGAGTCAAAGTTGCAGATACACCACAATGACCTGTTCGTTCATGTTCCCTAGTCACAAGTAACTCTGTAAATTTACAGCGTCGAGGAAGAATAACAGGATACTTTTCACCAAAGCATAACTCTGCTTCGAGTAACCGTCCGGTAATTCGTAACAAACTGTCTTCATCCAAAAAAGGCACTAAACTATTTATTTCAGAGTTATTTTGAAGTTGCTTGTTGCTTCCGAAGGCCGATATCTCAGCAGAATGCAATTCGGCTTGCAAATATTTGATCCAAAAATATTCAGCATTCTGTATCTCATCAGCAGTAAAATACAAGTTCATTGATTTGTTAATGTTTCTAACATTGTTCACGAATCGAAAAACCCAAGCAGATACTTTCAAAAGTGTTTTAAGACTGCTGAATCAATTTATCTCGACAAGAGATTCCCTCTGTTGTGCAACTGCCACATGCACGCTGAAACGATGCTCCAATTCCTCTGAGCAAAGTTCGGAATCTAAAATAGGTCGATGACGATTTAGCCAATGTTCGGGTGTTTGTTTAAGCCAAGGGGGGCCGTGCCACCACAGTTCGTTTTGTATTAATTTGATAGAAGATGTGCCACGTGAAAAGAGATCAGCAGGGTTGTCCTTTACTGGACAGTGTCCCCACCGGTTCGGGTCAGAGAGTTGTTGGATCTCTTCAACACGATTTTTGACCATAGAGCTATAAATAAACAGGAGATGGCATGCGCTGAAATTCGTGAGGTCTTAACCGCAACCGCGGCGCCATATTATGACTACCAAAACAAATAAAAGCACGTTTTGTTTTGTCATAGAGCTATCGTGTTTTGTCGTTCTTAAAACTGTTTAATGGTGACAGTTATGTTTTTCCTTTGGTGTTTACTCATTTTCTGAAGAGGAGAATGTGTGTGCATCTATTAATAATTTGATCTAATTTATATTTTTTCTTTTATTAAAAGTCATTTAAATTTTGGAAACTGTGAAGTTTGTTTTATTTAAATTAGGAATCCTTTTTAAAGCTATAGTAATGCTTTACTTTTTATTACTTGATGAAACATTAAGGAATCAAAATTTATCAAGTTTTTTATTATTATTACAGGTGCAAAACTGAGTTAGCCCTCTTTGTTTTTTCCGAATTTCTTAGGTGTATCCTTCTCCTCCTTGAAGTTTGTAAACCCTGTGATGAAGCACTCTATATAGTTGTTACAATAAAAAAAAGAAAACCGAGTTAATTAACAAGAAAACCATTTCAAATGTTTGGTAGAAAATTTAAAACAATGTTTAATTTAAACATTCTTTTTATTAATCTTTCGTTGTTAAAGACTTTTGTTAACATTTTAAACCTTCATTTTAACTTCACAACATTTGCGAAAAATATTTATTTTTAATATTTGTAGATTACAATCCTGTACACTTCATATTATCAAGTGCTTCTCAGAAGAAAAAGTGATTAGACTTCTCTGTTAATTAATAAACAGTAGGTTATGGACTATGTATATTAACCTTGAGTTTATTCAAATTTCTTAATGTTGATTATTGCTATTCTTTTAGCAAATAACAATATTTTTGCCTTTGAATATCCTAACTTAAAAAAAAGCATGTGCATTTGATAATATCGTTTTCTTTGTATTGAAAATAATGTGAGATTTTTAATTGATGTTCCTTGAAGAAATGTTTTAATTGGAAACCTGCCTCTTTAAATAACAGTAATATATTACTTTTAATGCCTTGATAAAATATAAAGAAACGTAAGTTCCCGAAAATTGCTGTGAAGTTCTTTTTAAATTCAGTTGTGAAATTGAGCTATCTTAAGACGTTATTTTTGGAGAGAAAAAAAAACTCTAGGGTAGATGCTCCAATTTTGGCCACCTTAAGAGAAAATTTGAAATGGAAATTTTACAGTGGGTGACTGTTTAAAGCATATTAAATCATACTTATACTATCCTTTAGCAAATTTTATTGGCTTTCTGATAGTTACAAAATTTTTCTGAAGAAAATTTTAGATTTTGAGTTATGAATTTTTAAATAAATTAACCCCATTTTCACCAGTTATGGCCACCTTGCTCCAGTTATGGTCACCTCTATGCACCAGTTTTGGTCACACTAATATTATACTTTTAACAGACATTTTAATAAATTTTAAGTAAAAATAAATCATTTTTATGCAATATATATTTTAGTACATTATTTTCTGTTATTTTAAATGTGATTTTTTTGAGGAATTTATAAAGATATGTAATAAAGTTTACCTAAGCTGATTTTAGCTGCAAATTTCAGTTTTTAAAAAAAGAAACAGGAATGCAGAAAACAATAATTTAATTTGGTTAATAAAATACAAACTATAATTTAATTTGGTTGATAAAATACAAACTATATATACTCGCATATATATTTTTTTGATAAAATATGAAACAAGTAATGGGGAGAGGAATAAACTTGCATTGCAAAAGCCTAGATTTTTTTTTAAATCTTACAAATCAAGAATTTGCATTATTATACTCACTAACAATATCCACAAATATGTATTTTTATAATTTTTAATTGCAACATTAATCAAATTTATCATAATCATTTTTAAAATTAGAGCAATCTATGCATATAAAAGAATATTCCTCATCACTCGAGTCTGGTTCCTCAAGTTGAAATTTTCTAACATAAATGTGAGGTAAATAGTCAAAATGGAGATGTTTTTGACATTCCATTTGAATTGCCTTAACTGCATTACCAACTTTAGATGGTAACAAATTTTTTTTATGGAAATGCTACCTGCCTTCTTACTTTTAATTGGAGCCTTTACTATGTAAAATGAAAACAAACCAAACTAAATCAGTTACTTTTATTTTAGAAACAAAACTAAATCAGTTGCTTTTATTTTAGAAATAAAATTAAGTTAGTTGCTTTTATTTTAGAAACAAAACTAAATTAGTTGATTTTATTTCATCCAGATATTCTTAAATTTATGTAATAGCTAAAAACACAATAATGAAGTTATGTGGTCAAAACTGGCACATATAGTAAATTTAATGTGCCAGTTTTGGCCACCATCCATTTAATCTTAAAAATAATTACTTTTGATATGAAATCGGAATTAAAAGAAAGCTTACCTCATAAACCTTAAGGGTAATCAGTTTTATATTAATCATTTAATTCTGAGAGCTTTATGATGAAAAACTGCAAATACTTGTTCCTTAACAGTTGTGAGTATACAATACATGATCATGCATTTAATTTTTTTACAAGTCACATGTTTGAGAAAATGAACCAATCAGATTTAAAATAGTAAATTAAGGATTACTTAAAGTGTTGGAATGCTTATTATTGGCTAATTTGAAATTACTGGTTAATTATTGGAAAAACAGATCCAATGTGGCCATAACTGGTGCAGTGGTCAAAACTGGAGCATCTACCCTATAAGTTATGAAACAAAACTAATGTCGAAAAAATGAATAAAAAAAGTTATGTGTTAACAACAAAACTATTTCAATCGCGTTTTCGGAATTTTCCGTCATAAGAGAAAAGGTCCAAGAACAGCCTTCTTCCGCTTGAAGGCAGAGCTGCTCCGCGAAGTTTCTGGTAGTCACAAGATGGCCGCCGCTCTCTGACAGTTACTTCACTCGCGCCTATAGGGAAGGATAGGAATGCCCACTCCTTCTTATTCATACCTCCATGTTTTTGACGTATGGTTTGAATCCTGAAGAATCACCGCGTATCCAGTAGTACGAAATAAGAGAATCTGTCCAATAATATATGTTAGCGTCGAATTTGAGGCAAGATGACACCTGTTTGGCCAACCTAGCTGACAATAAGGCTGCTGTCAATTCAAGTCGTGGCAACGTCAATGACTTCAATGGTGCCACACGACTTTTTGAACAAATAAAACTCGTCTAAATTTCATTATTACGAGTAACAAAGCGCAAGTATAATATTGTTCCGTAGGCTGTTTTGCTCGCGTCGGAGAAACAGTGTATTTCAAAAATAGAAATTTCTTGATCCAGTTCACCTAAATAGTACCGTGGTATCCTTATCTCGGTCAAGTCCTCAGCTTCGCTACTCCACTGCTGCCACTTGTGGCGTAGCTTTGGAGGAAGTTCCGAGTCCCAGTCTACTCCCAGAGTCCAAAGATCTTGAAGTAGACATTTCAATTTGATGACAAATGGACCAAGAATTCCGATAGGGTCGAAAATACATCCAACCACACTCAGAATAAATCTTTTTGATTCTATTTTACGAGACATAAATTTCAATAGATCCTTCGGATCGAAATAAATTAAATCTCTTTCTGAATCCCAAGCAAGTCCTAAAACCTTAATTGGTGGTCTAAAATCAATAGCACTAGTTTCAGAGAATTCTGTCTCAACACCTTCTTGTTGCCATAACAAATTAAGCTGTTTCGAATTGGTTCGCCATTTGCGCAGTAACATGCCCGCGTCACTGAATATTTGCAAGCATTCCAAGTTAGTACGTAGAGCGTCCGGAACATCATTTCGACCGCCAATGAGGTCATCAACATACACACAGCTATTTAACAAATCAAATGTATGAGGATACTGCTCTTTGTATTTTTCAAAATGGTGTTTTAAAGTTGCTGCAGGAAGGTATGGCCTAGGCCTAAGTCCAAAGAGAACTCTCGTAAAATTCAAAACGTAGGGTTCATTATTCAAATTATCAGTCCAGAAGAAACGCGTGAAATCTCGATCAGGAAGTTCTAATTCGATTTGAAGAAAGGCCGATTTCACATCAGCTGTAAATGCTACAGGATTTTCTCGAAAACGTAAAAGCAGTTCAAATATATTGGGATGCAAATTTGGTCCCGTATATAGACTTTGGTTCAATGATAAATGTCTATCTTCGTGAGCTGAACCATCGAAAACAATGCGAAGACGACTTGTGGTTTTGTCGCTACGTATCACCGCATGATGGGGTAGGTAAAATCCCTGACTATTCGATAAAGAATCACAAGAAGTACGCTCAACTATACCTTCCCTAACATAGTCATCGATTACATCCTTATACTCACTAAACAACTCGTGATCACATTTAAACCTACGAACCAACCCCTCAAAACGTTTACGCGCAACAGTTTTATTATTTTGTAAAGCTTCTCTCATACCTGGTTTCCATGGTAAACTTACGCGATACCTACCATCTACGAAACTAATTGATTTATCAAACTCACTAAGTATCTCTTCATCTCCATTACCCAAAGCCATTGAATCCTTATCACGTATTCCTAAACTTTCAATTTTCCAAAACCTTCTTAGCTCAGCCGAAATAGATTCTTCTTCATTGTGAATCAAATGTACCGAAGTACAGTCACTCTGCTCATCGCACTTGCTTGCACATTGGTTGCTGTCGAGACCATCCCAGACTGGTCTCGACAGCAACCAATGATGAATCAAGTCTTTTTATTCGATTTGTTAAAGACCAATAAAAATCTGAACCGATTAACAACGAAATTTCACAACTCTCAGACGATTCACTACAGCTGAATGTCAGTCTAAATCCCCTCGATTCCATTTCCCTCCATGCATCTTGGTTTGGAAGACTGAGTGATACCCTTGAAATTTCCTCAATTTCCACTGCCTCAATCACAGTCTCCTCCCCATTTAATACATTCCTTAGTCTAACTTCTACCTTGCGACAAGTTTGTTTTTTAGGAGTTTTAGATCCAAACGAGTAAATATTTAACCTTTCTAAACCTAAGTTTTTTAATCCCAACCTACGGGACACATTTTCGTGATGAATGAATTTTCACTTCCGTTATCAAAAAGACAAAATATTTTATCCGATGAAGAGCTACCGATAATTTTTGCCTTAACACATTGCAAAAAAACCACACCTCTATTATTCATCACAGAATTTGAAGATGTAGTTTTAACGTCGACTGGAAATGCGAATTTTGTTTTTTAGAATTCTCTAACTTGAAACAAATAGCACGCGCATGACGACCTTGACAGAATGAACAAACCGATTTCTTACACTTTTTAATATAGCAAGAATTATTACAGCATATGAAATATCTCCTTTCTTTAATTAATTTATCCCTCTTTTGCTGAACGCTTAAATTCTCGCACAAATCTGATAAATGAGTATTCACTTTGCAAAATAAACAATTTGAATATGCAGCTGTCAGCAGTTCGTTCGCTGATGCTCTTATAGACGATTTATTATGATTTGAAGGGGGAATTCGAGAATGAACTTTTTGTTGAGTCTCCCTTTCGGAGTATTTATTCGAATACTGGTGAGAGACTTTGATTTGTGACTCATGCGGTTTCACTAAAGCTTTCGTGCGCTCTCGACTTTGAACTTCATCGCGCAGATATTCCGTTAAATCAGTGATTTGGGATTGCTTTTTTTCATGTTTTCGATTATATTCTAATGCCAAATCAGGAGGAATAGCTTTCATAATTATCGGAAACAAAAGACAACTATAGGAATCGGGAGAGATTCCAAGGGATGCGAGTCCCCTAATGTTTACTTCTAATTGATCATACAAATTTCTTAATGCGATAACATCAAACGATTTCCGGACTGGGGTCAGATTTAACAAATTATTCATATGATAGTCGACTATAAGTTATTGACGTCCGAATCTGTCTTCTAGAATTTTAACAGCTTTGGCATAATTTTCCGATGTTAGTGTTAAACCTCGTATTGCCAATTCTGCATCAGATGTGACAACCGATTTTAAATAGGAAAATTTGTCCACATCATTTAAACTCGAATTTTCATGCACTGCGGATTTAAATCTAGCCCAAAAACTAGGGAAACTACCGATATCTTTGCCTGAGAACGATTCTAACGTAAGTTTAGGCAAACGTGGTTGATTTGTTGAAACAGAACTAACTGAACTATTTAAAGGAAGTGTTACGTTCTGCAGTTGCGTTTCCGCCGAATTTCGAATAGCAATGCTCGAAACTGATTCTATGTAACGCTCAGCGCGGGTTTTCCAAATTATGAATTTATCTTTGTATTCTTTGCGAGTTAAGATTTCGTCTTCCAGACTATCAATATCTATTAAACCCTTAATTTCCTTGTCGAGTTTAACTAGCTCCTCAAATTTAGAAATTAGTTGCATATATAACTCATACACTATTGTTTTATCGACTGAATTGTTTATTTCGGATTCTAATTTATTAGTTTGCTTTGTCACAATAGACCTTGTAACAGATCGGGTCTTTTTCGTTCTTTCTAATAAAGCCTGATTTGCCGCCTCCATTTTAAAGCCAAAACACTAATTGCAAAGCAAATATTCAATTGACAATGCTAATTCTAAATGCAATCTAGTACAATTTTCAACACCTTCAAAACTGGAAGCCAATATAACAATCTGCCTACATTAAACACATAAACCTACCTCTCGAAATCAACGAAAACGAACTATATCAACTTTTCAAACACCGACACACACGAAAAACAAATTAGACGAATACCGAATTCAAAATTTCAGTCATTTGACTGCCAAAGTATTCAAAGCGAAACTACTCACCCACCATGCAGCGAAAAAAAATGGACGAAACAACGCTTGGTTCAGCGGTTTACGAAGAGAAACTCCGAATTCCCGGCCGATGCATCATAATGTGGCGATTAAATGATAGTTATCTGCTATTCCAAGGGGGTTTTGTAGTATGAAACAACCACGACGAAAGGATACTCATGTCGGTGTATTTTGATGATATAGTTTAATGATATAGACGTTATTGCCGCGACGCGGCTTACATTCGTTCACGATACAAAATTACAACAACTATCATTTTACATTGGAGGTGCTGAGGCGCGCAACAGCGCCCTCGTGTGGCCAATGTTTCGGCACAGATGGCGTTGGTAATTGTTGTGTTTTGGCAGTCCTTATTTAGTTGATATATTCTATTGGTGAATTATGTCCTTTTAGAGTAAGAGGAAATATAACGCGGGGTTTCGGAAACCTGACTGATAGCTTCAACATTAATAAAATTCCCCCCCCCCTCACTTTACGAACCTTTGATTAATGGATAAGATGTAAGTAAAGGATTGCTTATCAGAGATATGTCGATGTGAAGTACAATCTTCGCGGTAGGGTTTCTGAAGTCGATAATGTCTGATATTCTACTTCGAAAACGCATCCTTTAGACATTTTTCACTGGTTTTTCATGTTTTACTAATTTCTTCCACTATTTTTCTACACTTTCTATCGTTATCGCTCTTCCATTTAAACTTCATCGTTCCCAACATGCTATACTTCCCTGGTAACAGCCAAAGTTAAGCGAGAAAACTGTTACTCGATAATTAAGCCCCTGCCTTTACTCAATTTTTATAAATGATATTCCACAAAGATACAACACTAGTCTATGCATTTATGCTGATGACACGGCGATACTTACACAAAATAAAAATCTTAAATTCATAGCAAAAGCTCTCAACGACCACCAAACTTGAAAACTGGTTTGCTATGTGGAAGATTGAAGTCAATGCAAATAAAACAGAACTTGTCTTGTTTTCTAAAAGGAAAAGGCCACCCACTCCCAATATTATTTCACAAGGAAAAAAATCCTTTGGTCTCAGGAAGCCAAATATCTTAGTGTCATTCTCGATCGTAAACTAACTTGGAAATCCCACATTAATTTTATGATCCAAAAATTCCGGAATAACTGTAGAAAAATTTACCCCCTAATTTCTCGGAATTCTGAATTAAGTAGAAAAAACAAAGTGCTTATTTATACTTCCATCTTTCGACCTGAGCTCACATATGCTAGTCCCGTGTGGGCCTACACTGCCAAAACTCAATTCAACCGTATTGAAAGGTCACAGAACAAACTTCTCAGACAGATAACCAGAGCCAGATGGTTCATGAGGAACGAGGATATCAGAAATGCTCTTAACATCAAAACACTTAAGGATTACATTAAAAAGCTAGCAGTAAATTTCTTTAACTCTCTCCACGAAATCGATAACAGATCCATCCATGAAATCGATTTCTACACCCCAGATCCAAACGTCAAAAGATCGAGGTTAATCCTCATTTAATTATCTTTTCTAATTCCTACTCTAAATTTTTATTCTCATCTGATTTCTCACATTTAATTTCTCTTTAATTGACATCCCCTCGTTCTTCATGACCACCCTTCATTTCTTTTATTCTTTAATTTCAACATCCTCTCTCATTGGCCCCCTCTCCTCGTCTCTTCATGCCAACCTTCCTCGCCCACCCTGCTGTCTCAAGACCATCTCAAGGCTTCGGCCAAACCACTCCCACCTGGATTTTCGGGCATCTTCAACGAAACTGACCTTCAACCCCATTGGCTGCCATCAATATCCACCAAGACATTTTTCCCGGCCTTACTCCCTCTGTCTTCACTTTCTATTAATAGATGGCACAGGAATCAAAGATAGATTCGCCCTTCTGGGTAAAATGGGGGAAGGGTACAGTTCTAAGAATTTAGACTGGAAAGTGTTGGTTTGATTCTGTGAGTAGGCTTTTTAGTACGTTCTTAGCTGAAGTTAAGTTGAATACTTTTTTTTTGTTGAATATTTTGTTATTATGAGGGCATTTTATTGTCCGATGGCGAATGATTTTTTCTTAAAATCTTTTTCTGAAACAAAATGTTTTTGGTGTATTTAATGCGATATCTATTTTTTGAGAGTATTCCTTCTTTTATCTTTCTTTTCTTTTCGGATCTTTCTGGTCACAAGAGGTTGATGTTTGGACGAAAGCCGGCCCCTTAAAGAAAAAGATTTTTGAATACTGCAGATGACCCTTGATAAAGTCTGCAACGCTGGATTCTTTTCTACGTTTTCCAACAGTACTTTTTTATTAAAGTTGCTTAGTTTTCCTTTTTATATAAAATGTTTTACCTTATGCGTATGAATTGAAGGCTCATTTTCTAAAACTAGGTTGTTTTTTAAAAAATGAATATACGAATTTAGATAAGTATATCTATAGTATACGTTCTATTAACTTTGATATAAATAATGCTTAAAAGTTTTTTTTTAATATTTAGAACAGAAAGAAACATAAAACAAAACTGCTTAACCCTTTAATTGCAGGTACTTTCTTACATATGTGTTTTATATACCCCACCCGCAGTTAAAGGGTTTCAGAAATAAAATTAGCATTTTATCATCTAATAACCGCAGCAACAAAAGCAATAAGCTAATTCCCTGAAAAATACACTTCACTAGAGGTGTATAAAATATTTTGTGAATCATTTATTCAAAATTTTAGTTTATTTAACAGAAATATAGACTACAAATTTAGTATAATTATTAATTGCAGCTGAAATTAAGATAGTCGTCTGTGATGAAGATAACAAAGTGAGAAATCTTCTTAAGAGAGGAAAGGAAACGCCCCTCTTGCAACATATTATAACAACCACTGCTATAAATCAAGAACTCAACACGCTTGCAAGTGCAAAGGACATAAAACTGTACACCTTCAATGAAATAGAGGTAAGGCTGACTCCAAATTTCTTAATTTTTCTGTGCTAATAAGTGGATATAAATTTATTAAAATGAAAAATATGTGATCTTTCAGAAAGTTCATTAAGTTATATTAAATGAACTAATATTTGTAATTGGCTGTGGGTAAGACAGTGCGTTTCACAGTAAAGATTATAATATAGACAAGTACAGGTCGTGGACTATAAAAGAAATACCACAAACGAATACAAAAGCTATATTAATAAAGCGTAAGGCCACTTTTTGGAATGTGTAATGACTGGTGTATAGATCAAATCATATTTCGCAAAGTTTTGTTTTCTTAAGATTTTTACTTTGTAATAGAAAAGTGAAGTTCTAAGTTCTATCATTGATTGGTGATCCTTGGAAATAAAAAGAACCAACTTATTGGCGAAGAACTTATGGCCCTTAATATGCCAATTAACATAAAAATCGTAATTCCCAAATGTCATTAGAAACGACTCAGTCAGCAGAAGCTCCTTCGCCAGTGGGAAGAGGAGTACGCTTCTTCATCAAAACCCAGCCACACAAAAAAGTTCTTCCCTAATACAGGCTTGCACGAAATTCTTTTTTTTTCTGCTCTTTTTAAAATGACTCTGTCAGGGACAGGAAGCGAGCTTTCAAATGACTCTTGTTAGGTTTATTCTATTTGGATCCGAAAAGGCCATGATCCATATATTAGAGACAGGCAGCTTAACTTATAACTCTAGTTATGAAAGAGATGCTGCGATGATAGGCTAAAAACTTCCCGGCCCTTTACAGTGGAATTTTAATGAGAAAAGAGCGATCCAGTAACATCGAGAATGACGAAATAATAAGTTAAAAGCCCATTTATTACGACAAAATCACTTTTAGAACATATTTACAATTACCAACATTTCCACTTTACAGAGTGGATGTTCGTACTACAACACCTACATCTTACAGATTCAGTTCACGCGACAGCTGCTTCGGCTCGACTTACACAGCACAGCCTTGGTTACAGCACAGCATATACACAGCACAGTTTATAAAGACACATAGTAAAGACAAGCATATATACTCTGCTAATTGTATAAATTTGTATAACATTGTATAATCTTTATTGTCTAAATTTTATGGTTTAAATTTTGTTGTTTCTGTTTAAAGTTTGAGTTAATTTTTTAAAAATTTATTCTACTTTTTCTAGTTGATTGTTTTTAGCTCTATACTCTGCTAACATTAAGTAGATCTACATATAAACTGCGGTTATCGTATAGACAGCGTCATACGATTCCGATTAAATAGCTGCGAATATAGATGTCAAGTGAAAAGACTAGCTGAAAGCATCGACGTCAAACCTTAAAGAAAGAATGCTTCGAATCTTATAGTGAAAAGAACAAGAGACAATATGAATTTAGAAATACATGCAAGTTATTTCATAACTTAAATGCAGTTATTTCATAACTTAAATGCAGAATTTCCTAACTAACTCATTTCTTACCGGTCATGGTGATTTTGTAGAATATTTAAAGAGGTTCCATTGACAGAGTAGTAATGTTTGTTTGGTTGGTTAGTTGTTGGTTTTTATTGGCACAAGAGCCATGTTTGGCTATACTGCGCCAAACGTAAACAGAGTAGTAACATGCGTGACTGTTCTGCGAGTGAAATTAAAAACGTTCACTCTTTTTAACTTCACTACATTCTGCAGAATTTTGAGGAGCAACCTCGTGAAGATGTTTGTGTCAACTGAAACTTTGTTTCTAAAAATCACCTCGGGATCCCATATGTTGGGGAATATATGATAAAATTGTGTTAACTACAGTGTTACAGTATTGCAACAACAAATTAAATCGACTTAAAGAGCTTACTGTGGAAAAGACAGCGCCTTTTGGGTTGGTTGCAGATATGCAACACCATGATATAAGGGTTAAATATAAATAATGTTATTTCTGCTCTTTAGAAAACATATACTCCTGATGTAAACTCATTTTACTCAATATTAATTTAATAACTTTTAAATTTCTTTCTTTTCTTTCTCGCCGATTGATTTTTAAATCCTCCTCATTTTTATTTTTTATTTATTTATTTATATCTCCTTTAATTCGTTGGTATATATTTCCATTCCTTTTCTTTTAGGTATTTTGTTCCTATTATTCTCGTATACTTCTGTAAAATATTGATTTTTTGATCATTGAAATTTTTCTCTCAATTATTGATGGAATTCAGTATTTATTATTATTTTAATCTGTCTCATCTATTTCATTTAATTATTTTTCATTATTGTTGTCTGTTTTTAATATTTCTTTTAATTTCTTCTGTACCTTTATTCTATTTTGTTTTCATAAGTAACTAGCTGTTATTCCCGTTGTTGCTCGGGATAAATATATTTTCAAGTCCAATTACTTATAACACTTTCAATTTAATAAAAGTGCTTTTCGCGGAACCGTCTTTCGTTGATTTTCATTAATCAAATGACCCTTGGACCAGGAGTGGAACACCCTTTTCTTTTTCTCTCCTTAGTTTTGAACCACCTGGCGAGAATTTCGTAGTCCTTCGTACTCCATTTTCCCCTCCTCATCATTGCTACCGCAACAGCAGAAACTCTTTCATAACTTATATTTTGACGTAGACTTACGTTTCTTCATAGTGATCTATAGTCCAGTCATTAGATGCTAAAAAGGAATGATTTAAAGCAAATTCTAGTGGAGTCGTAATTTTTTGCTCCTATATGTTTTTTGGGGTGCTGATTACGAATCTGAAAAGCTGTTAATGCTACGACAACCGGAAACCGGAAGTGAAAATTCTACGTTGTTGTTTGTGCTCAAAGAAAGCAATATTTTCTTATATTAACTTTAACACTGGCAAAAGCCCGCGCGCGAATCAGTAATTTGGCTTAAATTTCTTTGTATAAGAATGAAATGTATTGTTAGAAATTGAGTTAAAATATTTTTTAATTCTTTATAACAATGAGAAAAAACAATTCATCGCAATGGAATTAATATCATTAAGAAGATAATTTTCAGCTCTTTAAAATGGCATAAAAATAATTGTTGTCTAATAAATATTTCAGAAGTTATTGGCGAAAAACGTCTTAGCATTAGGCTTAACAGCAGCTAATTTTCGTTAGTTAATTTAATATCTTAAGAACTAATCAACTCTGAAAGTTGAAAATAGCACCGTTGACCTAGAAATGTTCTCTAGAATGTCGTGTGCAAATTTAATGTCGCTATGGTTCACCGTTTAGGAAGAGTTCTTGTGACCGACCGACAGACGGACGGACAGACAGACAGACAGACAGATACATGTATTTTCTGCTTTATATTATAGATTCCTCTGTATACTTAACTTCTGTAAGACTCGTGTAATAGATTTGTGGCGTACGAGGAGTATCTCAATATAAATATATTCATTAGTTATAAATAAATATCATTGATTGATATAATTTAACTAACAAATTAATTTTTGATTTTAAAAAAGCCATTGATTTATGAAAATAAATTTTTCTTTTTTTCCCTTTCACTTACTTTTCTGCAAACACTAAAATGAAATAAAAATTACATAGTTTTATTGTAACTTTTTCAGAACCTGGGTGAAAAATATTCTACATTAGTATTGGTAAGTATAGATTTCTGAGACCATGCGGTTATCACATTTCTCCTTAGCAAAATAAAATAGAAGTTAATATGTAACGAAATTAATTTAAAGTAATAGCAATGAATTATTGCACTCGTTATATTGATACCACAAAATTATGAATTAAATAATGTATATAATACTTATGTTATTTTATGTAATATGTGATATAAAATAAAATATCATTTACAATGCTCAAAAATAAAAGGATCTCTCCACTTTTTGATTAAATTCCAGTAATCTTCTTTGCTGAGTCTTAGAATGGATGTTTCTATCTGATCTTACAAACGTATGATAACAGACAATCTGGCATGAAAAATTATTTTATTCAGTTTTACTGATAAAATGCTGTCTCAAGCACTTGTGGGAATTAAAAGAGCTTTAATATTTGGAAATAAAATCTAAAGAAATATTGTACTTTGGAACTCCATGTAATATCAATAAAGTGTGTGGTCTCTCTAAACAGTTAACCAGTTAACTGTTTATGGCGTATATTCGTCATGAAAAAAGCGCACAATTTTTTGTTATGACGAATATATTCGTCATGAGTAAACAGTAGTGACAATATGCAGTTTAAATTGCAATTCTAGTAAAAACTAAACTATATTCGTAAACTTCAAGATGTTTGAAATATTTTGAGGCCAAGTCGAAATAAAAGTTTAAAAATAATAATTATGAAAGACCCGTATATGGTATGAATTATCTTTTCGCAAATGTACTGTTCACTTTTATTAGTCATTACTGAAGCAATTACGGATTCATATATTGTTTTAGCCAATGCAATAAGCGGTGCAATATTTTTGTCTGATCGAAGAAAGTAACATTGCAGTTGTAGTCAACAATATGTCGACGAGCTAAATCTGAAGCTACCCGTTTAATCGGGAAACATTTTCCGGATTATGCACCAAACCCTTCGAAACGTAATCATACACGAAGATGTGCAGATTGTTATAAAAATAATATTCGGAAACAATCGCGATATTGGTGTTCAACTTGCGAAGTTCCATTATGCATTGCACCATTTCTTTTCGTTCCTATGCAAACTATGTTAATGTGAGTAATAAAATAAAAAAATGAAGTAATTTCATCACAACTTAATTCCATATTACTCTGCGTTTGACGAGCATAGTAGTCATCGCTTAATTTGTGCGACGCAGTTTAGATACACATTTTCCCAAGACGTCGAAGCAGTTAATTGGTTAAAACGGCTAAGCAATGTCATAGCAACTTACTAAGTATAAAAAGTGGTCCTGTAAATTCTGAAGCATTCTCTCCTATTCCTCCAAAAAGGTAATCTCTAGCTCTCTATCTGTCACAGAAGGCCTTGACAGAGCAGCAATGCGTCTACCTAGACCTTTCCATATCTTTCCCTATTGAATTCAGGTCGAATGAACATGCCGGCTGTACCTTGATCCAAACGCCAGTATCCGACAAGACTGTTAGGGGCAGAAAGCGAGCTGGCCCTTATCAGATTTATTCTATTTAGATCCAAAAAGGCCCTAATCCTATTAAGCTTGACTTATAATTCTGATTATAAAAGAGCTGCTGGATGACAAGCTAAAACTTTCTGACCCTTGCGACTGGAATTCCAGTGAATAATAGAGCGATCCAATTGACGAAAGAATAAGTTAAAAGTCATTTATTAGGACGATCACACTTTCAGAACATATTTACAGTTACGATGTTTCCACACTACAGAGTGGTGCTCGTCCTATTACACCGACATCTTGCAGATACAGTGCAAGCGACAGCTGCTTCGGCTTGTCTTCCTCTTAAAGACACATAGCAAAGACAAGCACATATATAGTCTGCTAACAAACAATAGATCTACATACCAGCTGCGGTTATCATATAGACAGAGTTAAACGATTCCGATTAAATAGCTGTGAATTTAGATGTCAAGTGAAGTGGCTGGCTCAAAGCATCGACGTCAAACCTTAAAGAAAGAATGCTTCGAATCTTATAGCGAAAAGAACAAGAGACAATATGAATTTAGAAATGGATGCAAGTTATTTCATAACTTAATTGCAGAATTTCCTAAGAAATACGAACTGCAAATGCGAAGGTGCCATTTGAAAAACTACTCATTATTAATAAATCTATGTAGAATCCCATCAATATACTCTATCTGTAAAAAGTTTGAACATTTTATCGAAAAATTTGCCCTGAAGTGTAAAGCACAGGTTTTTCCTTTATTATTGCGATGGTTGATTACAATGGACGTTCAAAAAAATTTGCTCAAATTTTGAGCTATTGCTGTGAAATTTTCATAGAAATGTTAAAAAACCAAAAGCATAGGTCTGACAGATTTGAAGTATCTTTTCTTGGCAGTGTCTTTTCATGACAGGCAATTGGCAACTATTCACTGATGAATACCAAAGTGATGTGCACATAAAAATATAATTTGTGTCCACATTAGTAGTGTTGAATTTCGATTTTCAGGCTCATTAGAATTTGTAATATTAGCAAAAGAAACGACAAGGTATATGCTTTGTTCAGAATATAGTGATTTCTTCTCCCATATTTTCTTATAATTTAGATTTCACTTTTTTATTTTTCTTCACACACAGTTTCGACTTTGGTATCAACAGTTGATTAAATCTATTTATAAAATGAGGACAAATTTATAAAAGATTAAAAATATAATACGAATTCTGCAAAATTCGATTTTATTTCTGGAAAGAACATCTTCTACTTGCAAAGTAACAGAAACGAATGGGAAACAAAACTGCTTTGATTTGAAAACAGAACATCAAAATAAACAAGGATAATCCGAAACGATGAGATAAAATTAAAATTGCATATGAGGCTGTTCATCAGCATATGCACAGAAACAGCTGCCATTTACTTCAGCTTGCAAAATGTAAACAAGTGGGCGTGGAACAATAATATAAATAAAAAAAATACTTTTATGGATAGATCGAATAAAGCTATTAAAAAATTCTTTTTCCAGAAGAATGCTGATAATCTGTTTCTTCATAGAAGATCAAAATCAAGAAGTCAAATTTTGGTCAATTTTTTCCATTTTCAACATCCATTGTGCTCTATCAGTGAAAAGTTTGAACATTTTTAAAAAAATTTGCCCTAGAGTGTAAAGCACAGGTTTTTTCTTTTATTATTGCGATGACTTATTATAGCAGGGAAAGCGATTTATTGTTAACAAATGACACCCTCGAAACATTTCCAAATTCTTGATCGCTTTTCTATTTAAACTGAGTAATTTCATCTAGTTTTTTAAATAAATATATATTTTTAAATGCATGTCATCTCGAGGTGCTCTGTACTGGCCAACATTTTTCTTTGTGGCAAAATTTAGCAAGTGCAACCTGAAGACTCCTGAGCTATCTATATTATAAAAGGCCAGATATTTCTGTAATGCTCTGGAATGTGGGCGTAAATCCCAAAAGAGATTCAGACCAGACAGTCTGTCTGCAAATTCGCATTCACACAGGATACTGTTTTGATTCTGTGATGATTTAATATCAAATAGGAGTTATACCAGAATTAATTTATTTTCCTAATATAATCTTTTAGCATTTTATTTGTTTCCTTATTTTGTATTTGCTTTTTTTCTCTGTGTTGAGAAAAAACGAATCTTTTTGACAAATTATAGGATTTTCAAAGTATCCAGGGGACGTCATTGCTATTTGACAGTTTTTTTTCTTTAGCTGAGTTAAGCAGTTTCTTTTCTCTTTTATTTTACGTTGCTTCATCGACGCGGAACTCCATTAATATGAAATAGAAGTTAAACTGGAATTAATTTATTCCTCCACTTATCGGAGATTCTTTTGTTGAATTATGAAGTATCAGTCGTTTACTTTCTTTTTCATTAAATTCATCCACGCGGAACTCCGTAAGAAGAATTCTGTTATCAGTTGGAAGTTAGTATCAATTGCTTCATCAGTTCTGTTTCTCGTGCTTTTTTAATTTTTTAAGCACTCTGTCAATTCGTATTAGATTTTCTACCAGATCTTTCGTTAGTAAATCTGTGACAATCAGATCTGAGATATTGTTAGCAAGCTGAAAGCCCGTCTTAGACGGGCACAAATCTTCTAGTATTACCAATATTTTACTAGAAATTTTATTCCAGATCTTTGTGTTTAGCTTTCTCGCATTTCTTTAAACATGATCAGCAACGTGTAAGGTTTCTTCATTAGGTGCCGAAATATTTAGCAATTGTTTTATTAAAGATAGTACAAAAATGGGTGTCACATTCAAGTAATATCATCATTATAGCTCAGAGCCAAACAATTAAACGAATACTAGGACTTATTATAACGTGTTTATTTTTTTATCAATACCATTTCTGACGTATTGCAATTATTTAAGGGGACACATTACCTTCTCAACACTTTTTTTACTTGAAGTATTATTGAAAAAGTGTTGACAGTATTGAGACTCAACAATCATATAAAGTCATCTCGAGGAGACAAAATTCCTTTTTATTTTCTTATTTAGTTAAAATTTAATTTTTTTGTAAACCTACTACTTTTTGAAATATGAATATTTTTCCTTTAAATTTTATTAGATTCACTGAAACATATTGCACAAAATTGTGCCTGGAGTTTAAGGTGAATCTAATATTCCCTTAAATATAGATATTTTATTGAACTATATGGTAAAAATGAGAATATTTAGCAGTACCTCAGTTTATATCTTGCATATAGAAAAAACAAAGCAACTGAATGCTTATTGTTGCACAGTTTTATCATATACATAACGATAAACGTGCACAAAAAATTTAAAAGCTCTATCTTGTAAAGGAAAACGCCTTAGCATTTTGAGAACAAGAAAGTGCAGAAAAAAAGTTAAAAGTTGTCATTTGCGCATGTTTTTCATTAGTCATCGTAAATAAAAATCTAAATAACTTTTGACATATCAAAAGTGCAAATTTGAATTTTTGATGCAATTAGTAGAACGATATAATCAACGAAATTTCCTCAATCAATGAAAATTGTTATTTTGTTCATTTTTTGGGTAATGTGTCCCCTTAACATAAGAAAATGCATTTAAAGCGTGTGTTAAATTGAGTCTTAAATTATAGAACAGTCCTATTACGAGGATGTTAATTGCCTGCTAATCAGTAATAACTACTAATTATATCATATAATGTCATATGTTTTAGATAAGTTCTGCATTTGAAATCTCGCAATCTAATGCAGATTCATTGCCAAGTATTTAGTCATGCGTATTTTATTAAATTTTCTTATTTGCTCATTTAGTCCTAAAAGTTTTTATTTTCGAAAGCCGCCGCAGAGCTCTGACGCTGCTCTGATATGCTACACCAGCGGGACTACGGGTGTGCCTAAAGGAGTCCTAATGACGCATGAAAATCTCGTGTCAATGTGTTGCGCTGTGAACTTAGCTTTAGTAAGTTTAGATTTTTGAATTATAAGGCTTAAGTTTAAGAAACGAGCAGTGACGGCTTCTTCTTAAGAGTTGCAGAGCTGCAGTTCCCCCTGAAATTATTTTAAAAGATTATATTTTTGCTTTTATTCTATTTGGCTTACTTTTCCACTTTGAGAATTCAGTGATGAACGAAAATGGCAAAAAGTAGTAAAAAATGTAAAAAGAAGACGGAAAATCAATCAAGAATTAAGAGAGAGACAGACCAGATCTACAAAATATTTCGCCCATCCTCCGGATCCGAAATTAAAGCATTGATCAACGCGAAGAGGGAGAAAAGCAACCCTTTCTCTACTTAAAATTGCATTCATTTGAGGTGCGTTTTTCCCAGTTCACGATTGGCGCGACTTCCTCATATGGCTTTTTTTCGCTTTTTCTCAGTAATTAAGTAGTTTTTTAAAATCCAATTCTGGAGGAGTTCTAATTTTTTGCTTCTTTATTTTTTCGGGTGCTGATTACGATTCTGAGCTTTACCACCAATAATTTTTGTTCGAATTTTAGTTGTAGCCAAAAAACCCGAAAGCGGGGGGGGGGGGGGGGGGGGGGGGGGGGGGAAAAATTCATTCCTCATTATATACCAAAATAATCAGCACAAAATGAACTACAACTTAGGTCTATACAACTTTTGCAGCACTGCTTGTTTCTGAGCTGACGAGCCACCACTGGAAATGAGATATAACATATTTTAAGAATTTTATTTTTATAAAAGTTAACCCTCTTACTGCTTGCCTCTTGAGTAACTTTACTATATGTATCCATCCCCTGTATTCAGAAGCTCAATTCATTTTATCCACACTTAAACACGTTAATTCTTTATATACAATACTATCGAATTTTGGCAAAACATATTGTCTCCGAAAATATTAATAATGCTTAAAACAACCAGTTCAGTACTTAGATGTGTGCCTTTTCCTACTTTAACAAGAAGGTTGAAATACCCAAAAGGAAAGACAGTAAAAAATGTGTTAACCTAGAAGAGAAACATTTCACCCCTTTTGCTTTCATGTAATAAATCCAGCTTTTTTCTATGATTGAATATTTAAGCTGCTTAATTTTATGAGTTTTAGAACGAAAGATTTAAATCTGAAGTGCATTCTGATTCCTGTATTTGATATTGAACTCTGTGGTAATGAATAGATTTTGCATGAATTGGATTATTCTTTCCGAATGCTGTTGACGAAGCATTCTCTTGAGTGTTGGATGAACAAAAATTGCAAGATAAGATTTCTTGTAGCCAAATTGAAGGAAATATTATCTTTAATTCCTAACAAAAATACTAGCTTATATAAAACATCTACAGTTAAGATGCTGCACATTTAGGTTTTGCAGTCTAGAGTCCTTGATTTCAAGTTCCCCAGAAGGCTGAAACTCCTCTGTACGATTCATTATAATTGTCTAATGATGATTTCAACTACAGTCTGCTTCATTTATAAACGTTTCAAAATTTTCTTAGAGCTCCCGCAAAAGCCTAACATAGTTTGTAGAGAAGGAAAAAGTTTACAACACTTTTGTGGAATTATTCTAGGTACTTAAAGGTGATTTTATCAGATAAAGTGTCAATTTACGTGATAGGTGTTTAATAATGACTGATTCCGAATTCCGAATGCAAAATATTAATGTTTTCAGCAAGTAAATGTGATCTAAAAATAGTCGAGAGGTTGTTGAGGCACTATACACTTAAGTGCCAAAAGTCATGGGATATCTCCTAAAATCATTTAGGACCTCCTTTTGCCTGGCGAAGTACACGAATTCGGCTTGGCATAGACTCAACAAGATGTGGGAAGTACAATCGTCGGAATTCACATTTTGCAGTGAAGAAATGGTCACAAGGGAACCGATCAGAAAATGATGAAGAAGGAAATGATTTACGCTCACTCCGTTCCGCAGAAAACTCATAATGATTTGCAACTTCCATCAATGTTTTTTTCTCCTGTGCGCAATAATTACATCTATTTTGGTAAAAATAGCATGCATATTCGGGAACATATAAAGATTTTCTTTAAAAATCTCAAAATTTTCCGCATGCTTTTTACTTATAGCACACAGAGTTTTCAACTAAATACTACGACACCTACAGAATCCGTGAAAATATGGTAGCAAAACATTATATTAAAATTTGAAGTTAATACTTTGAATATTAGAGAAAATATGAGTATTTGTAGAAAATAATTTTTTTACTGCGCATGTGCGAAACATAGTATAATTTTTCTTTTATAATTTGAAAGCCATACACATAGGGAAGCTTATATAAAAATTTCAGTCGAATACCATTGGGATTTAGAAAGCTATCGGCATTAAACGTAGTAAAATTTCTTTTAGTCTCTAAGAAAAACAAATTGAAGAATGTTCTTCAGCACACTGATGCTTTATAAACCTGAATATTCGAATAGTAGTCATTGAATTGCAATTTAAATTATATATTTAGTTTATAAGTATTTATGGTATTCAACCTTTATGAAATTCAATAAAACTATTCGCAGAAAAGCAAAAAGCATGCGGAAAAATTTGGATAAGGGAAAAGTATTTAAAGTAGGGGAAAGTCGGGTAATATGGCGAACTTAAGCTTTGGGGATTTTTCCTGACCTCAATATTCGTTGCAGGAGAATTATTGTTTCGGCAAAATCTTCTACAACTTTCTTCTATTTTAAAGTGATAACAACAAGCTTTTATTTTAAAGTGATATTTTTAAAATTTCTATTTTGAAATTTGAGACCTCAAAAATTCATTTTAGAAAAAAAAAAGTAATTTTTGTCATCTTACCCGACTGTGCTGGTAGCAGTTTAGTCTTATTAACTTCAGACTTCTTCAACTGTCACAATTTTTGTTGATCTTCTTTTTCCTTTATCTCCTTTCTTAATGAGATGCTCATTTTTCACTGGAGTGCCAGTGAGTTGTAGGAAGGGCAAGTGGCAGTTAGAACTCATTAATTTACTCGGAGAGGTTCGTCAACTTACCCTCCACATAATTCGTCATCTTACCCGACTTCGCCTTTTTATTTAAAAAAATATTGAAGGATGTCAGTTTATCAAAAAAATTAAAATAATACATCTTTGAAAAACGTTTTGATTAGCTCTTTACGAATATCACATATATAAATAAAAGAATATTTACTCCGTGAACTCTATCGTTTTCCAAACAGCAACCAAAAGTTACGTAGGAACAACTCAAAAACACATTACCGCTGACTGTGCATCACACTAATAACAGGGTGGAATATTTTGTTGTGACAGGGGTAGCCGGTCGCTACAGGTATCTTATAATGCAGAATCGGGGCATTCATCAAGGGAAAGTTTCGAGAAAAATCTATTTCGTCATCTTACACTCTTCGTCGTCTTACCCTACTTTCCCCTAAACCGTTATATATTCCCGAATATACATGCAATTTTTACCAAAATGTATCTAAATATTGCTTACAGGAAGCAAAAACCATCAATGAAAGTTGAGAATCATTATAACCTTTCTGTGAAACCTGGGCAGTCCAAATAAGTATATTATTCAACAATTTCTATTCGGTACCCTCGTGACCATATCTTCACATAACATAGCACCACTGCATACTAGGGTGGATCGAAAAATTTTTTTTCAGAATTTCAAATCCTACCTATACAGAAAAGATGTTCTATGGTATATAGATCAATGGAAAAATAAAATAAAAAATTAAATTTTAGGTTAAGAACCGCCGCAAGGGGGTTGAATTTTTGAACAAAATGGAAAAATACCTAATTTTGACTATACGATTTTTTTAACAAAATTATTAATAATTAAAACCTACCTATGCGGAAAAGATGTTCTATGGTATGGAGATTAAGAGAAAAATAATAAAAAATTTTAATTCAAAATTTAATATTGCCGCAAGGGGGTTGAATTATTGAAAAAAATGGAAAAATGCTGAATTTTGATTATACGATTTTAAAAAAAATATTATTATTAATCAAGACCTACTTATGCGGAAAAGATGTTCTATGGTACGGAGATTAAGAAAAAAATAATAAAAAAAATTTAAATTCTAAATTTAATACTACCGGAAGGGAGTTGAATTTTCAAAAAAAATGGAAAAGTACTTAATTTTGATTATTGATTATACGATTTTATATTCGAAATAATTGTTTTTTGCAATATAAATAACCAAAAGTAATGATTAATGAGTAGTGATTAGTATAATGTACATTGCAACATTTTATGACTCAGCTCTCCCTCCCCACACCGTCAAATCAGTCCGGCTAAACAACTAGAGCAGTAGGCAATCCCATCTTTTTTCTGTCTCCTGCTTTATCCTCCCACGCCTCCATTAGTCGGAAGTGGTACTTCATGGAATCTTCCCCACAGTCACACCTGTAGTGACAGAACGCCGCCCGTGTCCCCGTGCCTGATACCATGACAGCACCTGTGCCGGTTGGGTACACACAGGACTACCTGTAGTGAAAAAAGTTTTAGCTGCAGTTAGAACATGGGACCGATTTGGTATTTCCGACCGAGCAGGCGCTGCCATCGTGTCAGCTGCTCTTCAAGATGTGGGCATTATCTTAGAAAGCAATGTTTTGAACGTTGTTGACAGAAATAAAATTCGGAGTGAGAGAACAAAAGCAAAAACCACTCTATTGTCTCAGGTCATAAAAGATTATGACCATGACCAGTTTGGTTTATACTTCGATGGGCGAAAAGACAGGACTCTATCAATGGAAGACAACAGAAGAAAAGTCATAATAGAAGAACACATAAGCTTGGTAAAAGAACCTGGCTCTGAGTGCATCGACCACGTGTCTGTAAATTTCGGGAGAGCGCAAATTATCGGAAATAACATATATAGTTTTTTTGTCATGCGTTGACAATGACATAGATGTAACAAAGTTGGTTGTGACGGAACATCTGTCAACACAGGTGTCAAAGGAGGTATTATACGTAACATGGAACTGATCCTGAATCGTTCACTACAATGGTTTGTGTGCCAGTTACACGCCAACGAGCTTCCACTACGTCATCTTTTCGCGCACGTGGATAAAACCACAACTGGGCCCAGAAGCCTGACTGGCGAAATAAGAAAATCGTTGGGCGGATGCGAGAAGCTATCTGTAGTTTCATACACGCCAATAGAAAACACGCTATGTGAAGTGACTAACAAGAAAGACTTAAGTACTGATCAACTGTACTTAATGGAAATTTGTGAAGTCATAAACTGCTGACATTGCAGAGAAAGTCTGTCGAAGATAAATCCTGGAAAAGTTTGCCACTCAAGGTGGCTTAGAATCGCGAACAGAATTCTTAGGTTCAATGTAGCTCACGAAAATTCATCCGAGGCTTTTTTGACATTAACGACATTCATTACAAAAATCTATGCGTCTATCTGGTTCAAGATCAAAACGAAAACAATTTATAAGGCACAGCATTTGCATCAATCAATCGTTCTATCGCGTTATTTCTCGAATGATTTGAAGGATGTCATAGACCCTGTTACTAAAAGAAACTGATTTTTTGGCCATTCAGAAAATGTCCTGATATCAATGCTAGCTGACGACAGAAATCACATTAGCCCTTCAAAGAGTTCTGAAAGCACGCAAAGTCATTGCCTACTGCTCTAGTTGTTTAACCGGACTGATTCGATGGTATGGGGAGGGGGAGATGAGTCATAAAATGTTGCAATGTACATTATACTACTCATTAATCATCACTTTTGTTTATTTATATTGCAAAAAAACAATTATTTCGAATCTAAAATCGTATAATCAATAATCAAAATTAAGTATTTTTCCATTTTTTTTTGAAAATTCAACCCCTTTCGGTAGTATTAAATTTAGAATTTAAATTGTTTATTATTTTTCTCTTAATCTCCATACTATATAACATCTTTTCCGCATAAGTAGGTTTTGATTAATAATAATATTTTTTTTTAAATCGTATAATCAAAATTCAATATTTTTCCTTTTTTTTCGAAAATTCAACCCCCTTGCGGCAGTATTAAATTTTGAATTTAAATTTTTTTATTATTTTTCTCTTAATCTCCATATCATAGAACATCTTTTCCGCATAGGTAGGTTTTAATTAATAATAATTTTTTTTAAAAAATCGTATAATCAAAATTAGGTATTTTTTCATTATTTTCAAAAATTCAAGCCCCTTGCGGCGGTTCTTAACCTAAAATTTAATTTTTTATTTTATTTTTCTCTTAATCTCCATACCATAGAACATCTTTTCCGCATAGGTAGGTTTTGATCAATAATAATTTTTTTTTCTGCATAGAAAAGCGATCCACCCTACTGCATACCCCCGAACTCGGAGCCAGGACTGCTCCCTGTCGGTTGGTTGGGTATGCGTGAAACTTTATTGAAAAAGACAGAGCAAAAAAAATACAACTTCTATAAAAAGATACATAAAAACAGGACATTTAAAACAAAAGAATATAATATTTTTTTAAGTTCAGTCTTTCAGGTCGTTGTGTTGTTGAATTTGAAAGGGTCGTGCCCTGTGTATGGAAGAAGAGAGAATATGAGTACATAGGGTTAGTTGGGTCTGTGGCTAGTTGCTGTCGCCATCTTTTGGAAATAAGAGTGTTTCGTTTTCCGCAATGAAGTGGATGAGTTTTCTGATTTTTGCCCTAGAATTGTTGTTGTTCATGACACTTTTCCACCAAAGTGGTTCTAGTTCAGCTGATGGTTTTTTAGGTGGTATGATGTTGTAAACAGGCAACTTGTAGCATAGTGTAAAGGGTTTCCCAGGTTTCCGCAGTCACAGGAATAGCTGCTTCTGATGTTGAATCTTTTAAGATATGTTGGAAATGGGCCGTGGCACGTGACGAACATTATTTCTGGCCTTTGCCATGGAGTAGGAGTTGTCTTGACTTTTGGCAGAATGTTATGAACGCTCCTGCCTGTTTCTCCATTGTCCCATTCTTTTTGTCAGCGGATGATGAACTCTTTTTGTAGCAGACTCTTGATATGGTTTCTTGGCACTGGTATGAATGTGGGGATTCCCTCCTGTGTTGCCTTCTTGGCTAGTACGTCCGCCGCTTCATTACCGCTGTATCCAACGTGAGCCTTAATCCATCCAAGTTTAATGCTTGTTGATTTTAGTAATATTTCCTGTGTTTGTTGAGCAATGGGGCTCTTGGTGTCAATTGAAGCAATTGAATGGAGGCTCGACTCGCTGTCTGACCATACCTTTATCTGTTGTTTGATCTTGCTTGCCCAAAGACAAGCCTCCTGTATAGCAAGAAGCTCTTCTTGGAAGACTGTGTTGAAGAGACTAAGTTGCGCCATCCAATCGTATTTTGTTATGTATTCTTCCATGACACAGAATGCGCTGCCTGTTATGTCTTCTGTTTTTGAACCGTCCGTGAAAATATTGAGACCTGGTACTGGAAGGAATTGCCTTTTTAGAGATATACTGTCTTCTAGCTGAAAAATTGCTGGGTGGAATTTGGTGACTGCTGTGCCGTCCTCATAGCTATTGGGGTTGAAGTTGATGTTGTTGTAATTAGATGTTTTGCGCAGTCTTGTTGTTCTGACGTAGACCGCTTCCTGTTCTGCTTTGATGTGGAGTGGTATGATCCCTTCTATA
Organism: Araneus ventricosus; assembly: GCA_013235015.1. Lineage (NCBI taxonomy): Eukaryota > Metazoa > Arthropoda > Arachnida > Araneae > Araneidae > Araneus > Araneus ventricosus. Next base: position 497,306 of record BGPR01000149.1, read on the forward strand.
ACCTGTAGTGCGGCTGTTGGCGTAGTGGAATATGCCCCTGTGATGTTGAGCAGAAAATTCCTCTGAATTGAATTCAATAGCCTGGATTGTCTGGCTGATAGTGGATAGGCCCATGCTGCAGCTCCGTGAAGAATCATCCGCTCTGCCACTGTTTTATACAACCTTCTCCTGAGGTCTTAGTTAAGTCCCCAGTTTGTTCCTGCTATTCTGGTGATTTTTTGGTGGAGGTGAGTTAGTTTAGTTTTCATGTTGATGAGATGATCGGCCCAATTCAGCTTGTTGTTTATTATTACTCCTAGGTATTTAAGGGAGGTAGATCTTTTAATTATTTGATTATCCCATTTTACTCGAGGACCACTTACTAATCTGCTGATGAGTATGGTAGTGGATTTTTCTGTAGATACCTTGAGTTGGTGTTTGTCAGTCCAGTGTTGGAATTTCGTGAGGGCTGCTTGAGTAGTAGCTTTTAGCTTTGCTTTTGTGTTCGCTAATGACGAAGATAAAGTCATCAGCAAAGGCTTGTAAATGGACGTTCGGCTGCCATTCTTCGGATATGATCTTATTTACCACTAGGTTCCAGAACATTGGACCTGCGCAGGAGCCTTGTGCACATCCCTGCTGTTGTGACCAGCTGACTGGGCCCTGGCCTGTTTGGATGGTAACCATATCTTCACAGTAAAATGTGAATTTTAACGATTGTACTTCCCAGGTCTTGTTGCATCAATGCCACGTCGATTTTCTGCCCTTTTCCAGGCAAAGGATCCCACACGGTATTAGGAGGTATGCCGTGATTTTTCTTTCTTCAGCATATACTGTAACATTTTAGGAGATACTTGGCAAAGAAATTGATATTTTTAACATCAGTTTTCAAAGCTGTAAATTAAAAGAAAATCAGTTTCCTTGAAGAAAACTCTTAAACTTAATGAGAGATTAACCGTAATTTAAATACTTCTTCAAGAAATAAAAATAAAAAAGTAAAAAATCACGAACTTTTCAGAGTTTTCTGGACATGCAAATTTCAACATATATACAAGTGAAAAATTCTAATTTTTGAACGACTTTCGACATATTAGACAGATTGTAAAATGAGTGTAATTTTTGATAATTCATGAAGCTGAAATCTGAACTTCATTATTAGTATAATTAATAAGAATTTAAAATCATAACACGAATTAACATATTTATGAGCTTTGAAGAAATCAACTCCTTTCGGATTGGAAATTCCGGATTAACTTGCCAAAAATAGGCACCCTCAGCAATCATGTAAACAAACCCTTTGAAACTCTTATTTATTCAAATTTTTGTAATTTTACTTGAATATATATTTTTGTATTTCTTCTTCTAGGAAAAATCTTCTTTAACAAAAGAAGACACAACTTTGTCTTATTTGCCTCTTGCTCATATATTTGGACAATTTATTCACGTAAGAAACACTTTCTTTCATTATTATATAATGGCTACAAACAAAAATGTCTCCTGTTCTTCATAGACAATAAAAAACTGTAAATAAATAGGCTGTAGAGAGTGTATTTATTAAAAAGAACAGTAGGATTGTACGTTGTTAACATTTTCCAATCGGTGGCACTTAAGTAGTACCGTAAATGTTTTCTCTTCTACTTCGGCTGAAGTGCAGAGGTTGTACCTAGCAATCTAGAGGCGGATATCCCCCCCCCCTTTCCCGGAAAAAGAAATTTCCCTACTCACTTATGGCCGTGAGCTGTATCGTCCGTAGGTGGGCGGGGATATGTTTTGCCAATTTTATCAGTTCAGTGCGCATTTCAGATCATTGGCGATGTTTAGGAAAAACAAATTCCGAAACCCAGAATTCTCCATTCGATAATTTTACGGATTTTTCTTTTCTCAAGTTTGTTTCTTATATTTTTTAGAATGCCTCGGAAATATCTCACGCAAAAGGGGATTGAGAATGTGGTGAAGAATTTAGATGAAGTAAATTTTGATGATAGTGATTCAGAGTATGGAGAATCAGAAAATAGTATTTTGGAAGATAATAATACAACAAACAGAAAAGGGACTCTTTTAAGTGCCAACAATTTTTAAAAAGTAAAACTTTCTTTTTTTAATATTTAAAATAGACGTTTAAAAAAGCATTGTTTAGAACAATTTTTTCATCTTTTCAAATTTAAGATTTCAGTTTCTTTTAGACAAAAATTATTCAAAAATTAAAATGGAAATTGATATTTTTTCTTAAAATTAAAGATTCAAAAAAATATTTTTCGCAGCAAAACATGTTATAAGTTATTTTCATTGGAATATAAGAAATTAGTTAAACCTTTTGCCTTTGCTGTACTTTAGCTTTATTCAGCAGCTTTGAAACGCATCCAATTAAGTTTCTTTGAAAATATTTATATTTTTTTAATCGCACTTACTCATATTTGAACACAAAAGATTTTTGGGATATTTATTTCATTGAACATTAAACAAAGCTTCAATTTGGGAAGTACAATATCATTCTCTATATATTTTATCTCTCAAAATTTTTCCATCTGTTGCATATTTTGTCGGATAATTTTGAAAATAATACAGGTTGATATTTTTTATTACGTGGTTTTCATTATGGCAATAGAATATGTAAGCTTAATCACAAGCTTCATAGAGTGTGCATATTTAGAGATTTGGTACTGGTCCTATAATTTGTTGCTACACACCTATATACGTATATATAAGAAAGCACCGAAATTATAAAAAATTTACGATTTAATCATTATACTTTCGAGAAGTGTAGAATTAGAGTAGAGATTAAGAAGCTTTTAATGTAATATTCGACACATCTAAATATTCTTTAAACATATTTACTCTTAGAAAATATGTTAATAATAATATAGTATAATTGCCTACTTCTTTTAAATGTGAACTTACTTTCAGCTATGATAAGTGTTTTAACATTTAATACTAAATAGCTATTTATAGTTTCTTAAAGAAAATGATAAAATTTGACAAAATTAAGAACAGATTATAAAAAAATTTCTATTTTAACACACAAATAACGATTGCACAATGTATTATTAATCTTTGCATGTTATTTTTCTTGTATTTAAACAATATATATCCTAACATTCTGCTTCATAATAAGTTATATCAAGTAATTTGCAGATTAAAAAAAATTGCGAATGAAACAAATAAAAGTAATAAAGCCCTTTTATCCGGGGTTATAAATATAGCATATGAGGCGGTGAAGGTTACTGATGTAGCCGCTAAAGGCATAAGTTCGTGCGAAGTATGATAATCACAGGCAGAGTGATGGGCGAGTACAATATCCTAGCTACTATGAACACAGTACTTCACACTAACATTAGCATGTATACTCCCCTACTTCAGAAGGGTTCTGTCATGGTGACACAGTGCAGGTAACACAGAATAAAAACACAACTTTAGAACGGAAACATATTTAATATAACAACAATTAAGTTAAAAATATAAATTATACTTTAACATCATATGACCACGAGATCATAATAAAAGTGAGAGACTGAACAGGTGGGAACATCTCCCTCAAATACTCCAGCAGCTTGCTTGCCCTTAACCCAAAGTGGGTGGGCTAGAAATGCATGCAATTGCAGTTTACGACACAGCTGGTGGTGATGCCACTGACATCTCATTTATATAAATTTTACTCACTTAGTATCTGAAATGCTGAACTTCAAACTCTAGTAGAAAATCTATTTTTGTTTTAGAGTTTTCTAAAAAAAATCTTGCATATTGCAAATGCATATAATACTCATAAAGAAAAAAATTGTGACAATACGTAGGCAGATCTAGAGACCTTTATAACACGGGAATGACTAATGACTAAGAAAGGGCAACCCTTCCCCTCACTCTATCTATAATTTAAACACCGTCTGGAGACCTCTAACGCTCCAAGAATGTGGGCGTGGCTAAGTGACAAAAGTGGCTGTCCCAGAAGGGAACAGGAAAGAGGTTTATTTTCTTAGAACTTTGAGAGGGTAACAAGAATTTTTTAGAATACGTAGCGGTTTTCGAAGGGGGTAGTGAATTTCCCTTATCTTTGAAAGGGAAAGCGTTCAAGCATTGTTGGTAAACAATATGGATAGAGAAGATCCCACTGCAAGGAAACGAAGGTTGGCAAGAGAGAGATTTGCACGATGGAGGGCGAAACAGAGACAAGAGACATTAAACAGAATTCACCGCAAACATTTAATTAATTAGAATTGATTTATTTTTCCACTTCTCGGAGATCTTTACTTTCGTTTTTGTTAAAAAAAGTTCTTTTTTTTCGTACTTAATATATATATATTTTGCAAAGCAAATATTTATATATTTTGCAAAGCGAATATTTATATATTTTGCAAAGCGAAAGTTAGTGTCCATTGATTCATCATTTCTGCTTTTCATGCTTTTTTTATTTCTTAAGCACTGACAGTCAGATCTGAGATACTGTTGGCAAGCTGAAAGCCCGTCTTAGAAGGGCACAAATCTTCTAGTTATAAAATGAATACCTTAAAAATACCCCATGGGGTGGAAATGGTCCTACTGGACTGTACAGTGGAAGGAAGAATTGACCTTCTCTTTTGAAATAGTTGTCGAACTATAAGGAAATTTTCGATTCATCTTAGCCGATTCTTAAAGGTAAAAAAAATCCGGCTCGTTTAAGACTATATGAAGCGATTGTATTATATTGACACTTTCCATTGTGTTCTTTTCGTGTATGGAAGAAATACGAATATGGTAATTCGAAACGTATTGTGAGTAGAAATGTATTAATTGCAATAACCTTCTACTGACAATAACAGCACCTATGCCTTTACATATAGGCAACTGAAATTTGCAAAATGCAGGTTGCTTACTTTTTGCGCTCTGTATAGAAATGTTATTTTTCAGTTGGCGAGAGGTTGTTCAGTGGCTGTTAGAATAAATCTAGTTGTCAACAATAATTTAATTCCAGGCAAGCACTGAATTAAAAGTGATTGAAAATTCATATTTGGTGCCATTTATATTAACTCTATTGCATACCTCTGAGTTCGGAATCAAACTTATTTCCATTAAATTTAGGTAGGTATGCCAGCATGTTTGAAGACAAATACCATTACAAACACTTGCACTTAAATCCACCACATTTCTTTAATATATTTGGAATCAAGTGAATTATTCCATATGCACATTTAGTAAACTTATATAGTCACCCATATGATTGTTATACTGTTTTTCAACTATTCTAAAGACAAACAGATGGATGCCCGCCTCCCATGGTAAGTTTTCTTAAACGGCTATAACGGCAATGGTGGTCGTAACCCGTTGCTGTAAAGATTTTCACATTTTTAAAACTGAAAATGCGATGGATATACTATTTATAATCGGGAACCAGTAAAAAGGAATCCTAAATATATTTTCAGTTTCATTTATACCGAGGAACAAGATCAGAAGTACTTAAGCTCTATAAAGCGACAGACTGACATCTTAAGTTTAAAACATTTCTAAATAATAGCCGCTCATTAACCATGTGAGGAAGCCTGATCTTTGGAAGTTTTGAGACTTTTGGTGTATGTTTCAAAATTTGACAGTCGTTCTCCGTCGGCAAAGTGCTCTGCTGACCATCCACGTATGTTCATATCTACTTGTAGTGAGATGGGAATGGTCTTATCCACAGTCAGTGATAACTCAGGTTGACAATACCTAGAACGCAACAAGCGGTTATACAACCTGCGAATGGCAAAACATGTTCCTATGAGTCTAAGAGAAAGAGCTTCGTGGAATTAATCAACATCTGATTTAAACGGCCGGTTTTATTATTTAATATATAGAGTATTAGAACTTAAAGTTGGCCTCTGTTTAATTATATGAATCAGATTTTTGGGTGTAACGATACATCGTGAAGAGTAACTTTCTCAACACTCCCAGTTGCTTTGTCATAAACTATAGAAAATAATTTCTCCTTTCACAATCTCTTAAGACCATATAACCTGAGTAGCAGTTTGTTAGTCGATATCATCACAAATATGGAAACCTATTTTCTGGCAGATTTTTGGTTTAGAACCCTAAACAGTTATTGAACTTATTTGGAGTAGTATAGAGAAAACTGTGCATGCATTTAATTCAACAACAACTAATCTGGCTTTGTAACCAAACTTCATTTTGTCGTTGTGCCTTGAATCTTAATGATACGACTTGATTTCAATTTTCAAACTGAAGTACATTCAAGAATGATGAAGGTGGATTTACATCGATATAGAGAACTGATTAATCTTGTTTAAAGTTCCCACACATTTAATTTAATTGTATGCTTTTCAAAAATGTTTATGCGAGCTCTTGAAGCATCTTAATGCTTCAATTTTTGCGAATATTTTTAGGTTTTGTTTCTTATGAATGGGGCAAGTATTGGTTTCTTCAGTGGAGATACCAATCAATTGTTGGAGGATATAAAGATTTTACAACCAACAGTTTTACCGGCAGTGCCAAGATTATTGAATAAGTGGTATAACAAAGTAGGTTAAAATTAATTTTTCTGTTAATAAATGTTAAATAAAGTGTATTCCTGAAACATCACATTTTTGTGACAGAAATATTTATAAATTTTTGGATAGTAATTATGAATATTCTTTCTTTATTCAAATACTTCTGTTTCAAATACAGGGTGCATTTTAAACTGATACTAGTCAGAGCCATCTGTATCTCGACTATCAGCTGAAATGACACTGAATTTGGTGAGGGGACTAATGATGGCATGGGGAAAAAGAGTCGCCGACAGGGGAAAATATGACGCTCTTGTCGTCAACTCAACTGAGAATTAGACGAATGAATAACAAAGAAGAAATTTCAGTACAACCCCGATTTAATACAGCAAATGAACTGCCCCAAAATTTTACAGAGATGATATATCCGTCCACCATAGCACTTTATTCAATGAAAGCACTTCCTCGACGAGAGCGTAGACCTCTTTCAATATGAACACTCTTCTCGTGGACCATACACTGCATCTTGTTAGCAAGATTCTCGACGACCGAACGTAACATATCACCAGGAATGCTCAGCACAGCCTGTGATATGTTGTCTTTTAAGGTCTTCTAGGTCGGGACTCTATCAAGATGGACTTCAAATAACCTCACAAAAAAAAATCGACGGGAGGCTGTCTCTGCGAAACGGTTGCTGGGATTGAGGGGTGTATACTTACTTACATTACTCAGCTGTGACTTTCTGTGACTAAAGTTGTTCTATGTGACTAAAGTAGCTCTATGTGACTCTGACCTATGACCTATGCTTTATGACTTTTCTCTGTTAAATGAAACTAAAACCAACTCAATTCAATTAAATCCATGGAAAGGAAAGCTCAATTAAGTCAATAATTGTTAATAATAATTAATTAAGGACAGTTAATTAATCTATTACTCAGTTGTGACTTTCTATTATTAAAGTAACTCTATGTGACTATGACCTATGCTCTATGACCTTTCTCTGTTAAATGAATGAATCTGAATGAATTAATTAAACTGACTGAATTAATTAAGCTGGAATGAATTAATTATTAATCTATCAAAATCCAGTTAATATGCCTCTCACAACCGATGCGTGCGAGCGCATCCTTCGCTGCGAGTCATCAAAATTCTTCATGATTTTCACCAACTTTGCAACTCGACTGTGACTAAACCATACTTACAAATTCTAAAATTATTTTTCAATCTTCAATGTTTACCTTTCTCCGTTAAATGAAACAAAAACCAACTCTCTATGTTATTTGGTTGCGAACTGTAAGCTTTTAACTTTACCACAAAATTCGACGTGATTCAATAATTCTCGAGTAATATTTCACTTGAACGTAAGATCGATGAATGAATTTCCAATTGTATTTGGATAGTCTGCGTGATCGCGCATCGGTCGCTGTGACGTCATCAAAATTTTTAGTGATTTCCACTAACTTTGATGTTCGACTGTGACTTAACCGTAATTCCAAATTCTAAAATTCTTATTGCAATCTTTAATGTCAACGTTGTAAATGAAACTAAAACCAACTCTATATGTTATTTGGTTGCGGAACTATAAGCGTTTAAAAATACCACGATAAGCGTCATAATTTTTTGCTTTCCCGACACACCATTAGACCACTATGGAGAGATGTAATCTACGTCAAAAGTCACATGAGGAGGTTAAATCCGATTCGGGGAGAATGGGCATGGAGAATGTAGTGTTCAGGATGCAATGTGTGGTCCACGAGAAGGGTGTTCACAATGAAAGATATCTACGCCCTCGTCTAGGAAGTGCTTTCGTAGAATAAAGTGCTATGGTGGACTGAAATATCCTCGCTGTAACCTTTTAAGTCAGTTCATTTGTTGTATTAAAGTGGTGTTGCACTGAAATTTCTCCTTTATTATTCATTTGTCTAATTCTCAGTCGTGTAGACTACAACAGCGCCACATTTTCTCCTATCTACGACTTTCAGAATCTTTTTCCTCGGAGGCTTTTCCCCATGTCGTCATTAATCCCACTACGAAATTTGGTGGCTTTTCAACTAATAGATCGAGCTACAGATGGCTCTGAGTAGTGTCAGTATAGAACGAAACACCCTTCACTTTAAATTGTTTTAACTGTTTTGTTAAGAAATGTTTCCATACAATTTATAGAAAACGAAACAAATAAGGAATTGAAACAAAATTAAAGTTTATAAAAAAATTATCTTGAGAAAACGTAGAATTAGTTTAATAAGATTTAAACAATAATTGTTGACGAAATGTAGCTCTTTTTCCAGAATTTGATTTTACTGCATTTTAGACATTAAAAATAGAAATTATATTTAAATCTTTAAATCTGTTTTACTTTCTCTAGCCCTCTGAGCGAACAATTATTTTGAACTTTTAGCTATCAGGTTAGAAAACTTAGCTTTTAAAGTAAATGAATCGATTTTTTTGTATTTAATTATATCTCTGAAATCTTAAGATTACTTTGTACATAATTGTTTAAGAAAATATACATATAAATACGAGCTATTCGCTTTTGAACTGAACATGAAAAACGTAAAAAGACGTTTGCGCCGCTCAGAGGGCTAGAGTATAAAAATTCTAATTTTTGTAATCAAATATTTTTTGACCTAAAATATATCTGAAACTTTTAAATTATTTTAATATATACGGTTCTGTTTTTCAAGTGTATAAGAATGCTTTTGATGAAATGATTTTTTAAATGTAGTTTATTTTTAGTTATACTTTAAGTCCCGTATTTAAGAAATACTAGGGCTGATTTGGAATGCACCTCGTAATTTTGAGCTCTGGTCAGATGACCAGGAAGAAGCCTGAGTCGCGACCATCTCTCCAAACTTCCACACCACACCAGAGGGAGGGTCTTTTACAAGCATGGATTTACCGTACACGATGTTCGCCTACATGGGGGTTATTCGGAGGAATCCAAATTTGAAACCTAAACTAAAACTCAGTTTAAGCGAAACTGTGATAATTTGAACTATGACTGCTGAGCGTAAAATCTGAAGAAACACATTACATCGAATTCAGTACAATGTTTTCATCTCGATTTAGTCACTTACATATGTTTTAGTCACTTACATATGTTAAGTATTCCATATCTATACATATAAAAGGCAATGTTCGTATGTGTGTTTGCTATAGACTCAAAAACTACTGGACCGATTTACGCGCGGTTTTCTGAAAAATGATCCGCGTTGCCCGGGAAATTTTTAAAGCTATTGAAATCCTATATCTGACCATTAGAAAGAAAGTTAGGGCCTAATAATATTTTAATGTTTGGCTACCGTTGGCGATGGTTGATAAAAATATTAACTCCTAATGTAGGATTGCTTTTTTAAACAAGGTTTCTCGGCATAGCGTAGACATTAAAAACAGTGGCAGGGTTCCCATATTGGCCTTCTTAAGGCCAAATTCTGGAAATTTGGTCTCTTTTCAAAGCCCTTGGCTTTTGGAATATTTATTTGACTTTCAATTCATTTTTGGCCTTTTTTGGCTTTATTTTTGCTTATGACTTTTCGAAAGATTTTTAATACATTAATTTTACGATTTTTTAAAATAAACTATTGATAAGACACTTTTCAAATGGCCCACAATGAGCTGCCAAACGAAGTAGTTCCAGAATAAGAAAGGTTTCTGTCACCTTTCTTTAGAATGTATCATCAGAATGCCTCTAGCGGTAATTAAGTTTGTCTCTGCACGGCATTACTAATATAATAGGACAGATCCTCCGGTAACTCTCTCATGTCACCAGCAATAAAACTCGCGCATAGCACTGCGAGACGTTAAACAGCATTATTTCATTGTTAGAGAACCTAAATTTCAGTAATTTTAAATTTAAAAGAGTAATTGTCGTTCTAATTTCAAATTTAATAGCTCTAAAATATTGAAATAAAATTTGCTATCGTTTGATATAAAATTTATCTCGCCATGATCAATAGTTCCCGAAGAATTTTTAATTATATTAATCATATATTTCAAATTAATTTCCGTTTTAAAATAGAAAGTAGTAAATTACGTCAGTGGTATATCATGCTAGAGATATAGTTTGGACGCCACGATAATTATTTATTGCAATCGTGATGATATAATTTGAAATTTTTTGCAACAACGTTTTTGATATTTTGCTGCAACGTTTGAAATTTTATCTTTTGACATACGTTTCACAAGCAGAGGATTTCATGGTTATTGAATTTATTAATTCATGGTTATTTAATACTTTGCAATCATGAATTAGTTTAAGATATTTTTTACGATGAATACCGACGAAGAACCCATCGCAAAAAGACGGCGGATGACAAAGGAAAGCAAGATGGTTAGCGAGGCAAAGCCAGGAATCTCTGGACAGGATTCGTGGAGTAGATGCGGCCGTTTATAGGAGACGCATCAAAGCTGAAACTCCAGCTCAATATCAAGCTCTCCGAGAAAGATATGCTGAAGCTCATCACTTGGTCCGAGACCGTCAAAGCCAAAGGATTCGCGACAAAGCAATTCACTTCATAGAGGCCCAAGTAGAAACGCACAACTGCGGACCCATGAACATAATTTGGCAGTTCCGCGAAACAAAGAACTTTGCTGCAGAACGCCCTTCTGATGGCAAATTCACCAGCTGTTGCCGCAAAGGGAAAATCAAATTAGAGAAGCCCTCAGATGCACTAAGTAATGTTTTTCTTTACCCTAATTTTCTTCTTGACTTACTGACGAATCCTAACAATCCTGATTATAAAATATTTTCACGATAACATCCGCTCATACAATAGTGCTGTTTCTTTCGCATCGATGGGAACGAAAGTAGTTGATTTCAGCGGTGGGGGACCATACGTATTAAAAGTTCACTGTCAGATACGTCATCGCACCAGTCACATTCAATCAGTGAATGGCCAAGCTGCTCAGTATGCCCAACTCTACGATCGATAGTACTCAGGCTACTAAAATTCGAGTAAATCATCTAGCTAATGAGCAATGCAATTTACGAAACCTGGATTAAATCGATCGCTTCTTTAGATAGCACAATTGATTGTGTTACACATACCGCATGCTTCAAAAGGTTGAATCGCGAGTAATCTCAGAATCAAACGAAGCAGGTGAGGAGGTTCCCGTCGTGAACATGGTCTTTAGGCGCGATAGACTTTCAGACCAGCGAAGGTACAATGCACCGACAGCCAACGAGATAGCAATGGTTTTTGTCAACAGCGATGGGGAATCTCCATTCGAAGGGAACATTCGCGTGTATCCATTGAATCCCGAAAATCCACAGCAACCATTTATTAATATCAACATTCTCAGCCCAAATTTAGTTCCGAGAGCTTATCCCATTTTCTTTCCTTATGGCGAACCTGGTTGGCAATCCAACTGGCTTTGTGAGTCTTACCAAGCAGCACAAGGAAATCAAAGCAGAGTAAACGTAACAATGCTTCAGTACATATCAGCATTAACAGCTGTGATAGACAACTTCAATTTGATTATTACTGCGGGGAAACTTACACAGCAATGGATTGTCGATTCGTACCTCCATGTAGAAGCAAATAACCTGAATTTCATCAGAACGCATCAACAACAGTTACGAACAGAGCTCAACCAAGGACTTTCGGACCGGAATTCCAGTTTCCAGTAATCCCGCCCTCATCATTTGAAGGATCACCGCGAAACATGAGAGAACGGTGTGCTGACGCAATGTCCATCTTCGCGAAATACGGTGCACCGGATCTATTCATAACGTTTACGGCTAATCCAAAATGGCCAGAAATCACGGAAAATTTACGATCATCTGAACACACAACTGACAGTCCTGATTTGTTGGCGAGAGTTTTCAATTTAAATTTGAAATCACTCATGGACGATCTGACAGTTCATGGCGCATTGGAAAAATGTATAGCCCAAGTGTACACAATAGAATATCAAAATCGCGGATTGCCCCATGCACACATTTTAATTGTTCTACGGGCGGCTGAGAATTTTTCAACATCTGAGAAATAGATAAATTTGTGCGTGCTGAGATTCCATCATCGATTGAAAATCTGTGACTTCATGAAATTATAAAAAATGCTAAATGCATGGCCCCTGTGGCATTGACAATCCTGGAGAACCTTTAATGGAAGCGGGCCAATGCAAGAAAATGTTTCCCAAAGAATTTCGAACTGAAACTACAATGAATGTGAGTGTCTACCCTTTGTATCACAGATGCCCAAGTGACACAACATTTGTGCGAGGAAAAGAAATGGATAACAGATTCGTTGTCCCTTACAATCCTTACCTTCTGCTGAAATATAATGCGTACGTCAACGTCGAAGTTTGCACCTCTCTGCGAGCGGTGAAATATATTTATAAATATATTTACAAAGGATTTGACTGCGCCAACATGGTTTTGCCTGCAGAACAGATCCAATACAATGAGATTGCAAACTACATTGACGCACGATATGTCAGTGTACCTGAAGCAATGTGGCGATTGCTTGGATCACACATGCATGACCGATCGCATGCAGTGATGAGACTGCCTGTTCATCTCCCAAACCAGAAACGCGTCACGTTTAAGGATGGCCACGAAGAGGTGGCCTTGACAAGATCAAGACAAACGATACTCGAGTCATGGTTCCAGTTAAATCAAAGCGATAATGAGGCTCAAACATTATTGAACACTGACATTCCATACAATTGCGTGTGCGATCGTAATAACTGGAAAAGGCGAAAGAGAGGAGGTAACACAATAGTCGCGAGAATGTTAGTGTTGAATGTCAAAGACGCTGAACGATTCTACCTACGCATGCTGTTGCTTCATGTTCCCGGTGCTGCAAGCTTTAAGTTTCTTCGAACGGTTCACAACGTCATTTATGACACTTTCAAGCTAGCAGACTTTCACCGTCACTTGCTGAATTCATATGAAGAGTGGGATCATTGCATACACATATCAAATGCCAAAGCAACTATGTCAGACCTTCGACTTTATTCTGTACTTCTGTAACCCGTCTAATGTGCTCGAGCTGTGGAACAAATACTCGATCGATATGTCTCTCGATTATATGCGCAACAACATAGAAGCAGCTTCTTGGATTTAAGATACCAGTTCCTCTTATCGACATGTCAGTTTCGTCAATGAGATCAACATCTCCGGAAGCAGATAAACTGCGTCAAGCAGTGCTCATTATTATTGATGAAATTACGATGCTCACAAAAGACGGTCTTCGTTGTATTGACTCTCTTTTGCGAGATTTGATGAATAACGATAAACCTTTTGGAGGCAAAGTTATAATAATCGGAGGCGAATTCAGACAGATACTTTCAGTTTTTCCAAGAGGTACACGAGCAGATGTCATCGAAAGTTAAATAAAATCAAGCCCACGTTGGAGCAAGTTCACTCACAACAAATATTCGCTGCGCTGGACAAACAGAGCACAACATGTGGCTATTGAATCTTCCTGAAATTTCAGGATTACCGTGCGATTCCATCGAAATACCTCAGCAAATGGCAGTAGAAGAAAACCTGATTGAAGTCATTTACAGCAAAAAAATTAAACGACATGGAAGTCGAACAACTATCAAAGCGTGTCAAGAAGACACTGGAAATGAATAGGTCAATCATCGCAAAACTACAGGATGAGCCTCATACCTTCTACAGATCCGATTCAATAATATCCGAAGATCAGAACAACCTGCAAAACTATCCACCTGAATTTCTGTATGATTTAACTCCATCAGGTATGCCACCCCACGCATTGATGCTTAAGAAAGGAGCAATCGTCATGTTGCTCAGAAATTTTAATCCCAAACAAGGACTTTGTAACGGCACTCTCTTATCAATTACTGGTCTGCATGAAAATTTCATAAGTGCGAAATTTGTATCTGAATATAATCCTGGCGGCGTTGTTTTCTTAACAAGAATTGAATTAGCCCCCAGTGGCGTGAATCTACCATTCGTCCTGAAGCGCCGCCAGTTCCCGTTAATTCCAGTTTACGCGATGACTATCAACAAATCTCATGGGCAAACTTTCGATCAGGTTGGAATTTACTTCGATGAGCTTGTCTTTTCACATGGACAGCTATATGTTGCACTTTCAAGGTCTAGTAACCCCAATCACGTTAAAATTTACACAAAGACATCTGAAGTACAAGGAAAATTGTTAAACAACCAAAAAATACTTCACACGGAATGTTGTTTACCAAGAGGTTTTTTGAACAAAGAAATATGTAAATAAAAAAAAGAATTTCCTGTCATATAACATATGTTTATTTTATTTGTTTTCAATCAACGTTAAACATTTCTGTCGCATATATATTTATATAAACACATCAAATTTGACGGGAAATCTCTCGAAATAAGAGGCAATTTGCACCCGTCAAACCATGACGGGTGATTTTCTAGTCATATAAGAACCACTTTCTCTGTTTTTATTCGTTTCTTTTCATGATCGAATTCTTATACAAGAACTTCCACACAAAAGCGTAAGATATTCTTTTTCTTTTCAAAAAGAGAGAGATGGAAGAAAGAGGACATTGCACATCTTTTTTTTAAAAGAAAGGAAGAAAAAGCATTTATGTCTGTAACTTCGGTATTGTTTGAAATACCCATCTTCAGTAATTTAACAAATGTTTTGATGTCAAACCTAAGAGATAGAAAAAAGTTTTCAGAAACAATATTTAGAACGACGGGGTGTCAACTATTTAAATACGAAACTAAGAGCATTGCATTTCTGATCACGTTTTGGAAACTCAGCCATCTATTAAGAGTCTGAAATCAGTTTTCTTTATATTAAGGGGGATTTTTTACTGCTAGTTATTTTCTACCAGTATGAAAGACACTTTTAATTCATTGTAATCACATTGAAAAATAATATAGAACATTGAAGTTCATAAGGTAAGAAATGTTGTCGCGCATGCGTAGAAGTAAGCTCGAGTACTGTTGTTAAATTTTGTAAAGTTCCGAAATGTTCAATTTTTTAATGTTTTGTAAGTTTCTTAGTGTTCAACATTAATTGTGATGATTTTGCTGCATTAGATCGAAATGAACAGCGCGGCAATATTCGAGTACGCATGCAAATGAATCTATTAAATCAATTGGCAAAACTTGATCGTATTGCATTTCAGTATAATTCGAAATTGAATATAGCTTGCATCCAGTTGTGGTTATTCAAAGTATGAATAAAGTTTGCACAAATTTCAAGGCATTAAAATTCAAGCACCCGGGCTGTGTTGTTTGAATAGCAAAGTTAAATTGCCACCATTGAAATCACCACTTGAGCCATTGTTCTCATTGGTCGCTGGTACTACAAAACAATCGATGTATTTCTGAATAACATACGAAATTATAAAACATGTTTTCGAATGACTTCGTTTGGTGCAACGAATATAATAACTCAGAATTATATGCCAACATTTAAGATGCAAGGACAAATATACCATATAGAAGGTTCTTTATTTCCATTTACGGATGCTGACCACAAATTTTTACAAATATGTTTCATTCGAAATTCAAGTGATCAAGTAAATCGATACACACACATCTAAACACATGTACGAACACTGCCTTTTATATATATAGATATCCAATTTTAAATAAATACAATAATTGACATCAAACTTTCAATTGTGTTCATTTAATCTATATATGTTCTCAAATCTAGCAATAACAAAGCATCGCCGGGTTCAGCTAATCTCATATAAAAAAGGTATTCTTTCAAGAAATTCTAACATAATAATGTTTATAAGCTTAATACTATCTGCAAATTGCGTCATATGTAATGTGACGTGTATGTTGCAAAAATCATTCGTAACGCTCAACAAGGCAGACCCTTGGACTTAGAGCTAACAAATTTGGCAAGTAGTATATTGTTGGGCATTAGGTGCTCAACAAGAAAGGGCTTTTCCAAATTTTGATTAGACTTTCAATTCAAAATTAATCAAAATTCTAACGTTTTCCCTCAATAAGTTCATAACAGCCCATTATCCCTCAAAGTCATTTTTACGCCACTTTAAACTTCAAAATTATTAGCTTCCCAATGATACCGATTTTATTTCTGTAGTTTTTTTCTGATTTAATAAAATAAAAAAAGTCTCTTTACAAAAATATTTTGTACTGTTTTAGTCACTGCGTTTAAACACATGCTCGTTGCAAGGATAATAAATGCATGTTTTTTTGTGTGTGTACTTTATCATTAGTATAATTAAGAATAATTTTTTTAAAATATTTAGCTGAACAAATTTAAAATGAAAATTAAGTAGACATTACTGAATAAACGATTTTTAAAATTTCGACGAAAGAAATAATACTTTTTTTAACATAATGATGCTTTCGGCTGGCTACCTTTCAGTTATTTATGTGATGTAAAAATTGATGCGCAAAAAATGCGACGGCTGATGCAGCCAAGACAGATGAATCAAGCCTGAAACATTACTATTCTGCGGTATTTAGGGTTAAAAGTTAGAGTATCGTTAAAATAGTTTTATTTTAAAATGAATGTTAAGAATTTATTCATGTCGGACATTTTTATTTTTATTTTTCAGGTGACGCAGATGTGATGAAAAATCTGGACGCCGCGGGAGAAAACTGAGTGTGTAGCTTGGTTCATAGAAACTAAAGCGCATATCATACGGACAGCTATCGTTCTCTGTTATCGTGAGCAATGCCACTCAGCAAAAAAGTTTGTATCAAGTGACCGGTAAGACAAGGTGACGGAAATCGAGGGCTGTATTCAACCGGCTTGAAAATGCACACGATGGTGACGGAAAATCGTCAGCAGCGAAAATTCAAATCAATCGGGTGTGACTGACGGTGGGGTAGTTTGCCAAAAATGCCGCGATGGGCGACAAAAGTGAAAACACACAGAAATCCGCTCAATCGAGATTTACTTGTCGACAAGAAACATGTCTGAAAATTGCAAAATCCTATGGGATTTGGAGAAAGAGTCAGCAAAATGCAAACCAACACCGAAAAGCCAAAAATGTTAGCAGCTAGAAAAAGTACGATAAAATAATCAAAAGTGGAGCTAGCGTTCGGTGTTACCTGATTTTGAATGCACCCCCAACGATGACCGAAATCCTGTCTGAACGGTTGTCTCAATGCGTCACATGTTACAAACTTTTTAGTGAGTGGCAATGTGCTCGTGCTCACGGAAACAGAGCACGATAGTTGCCGGTGTGATATGCGGTCAAGTCCTATACCCAAGTGCAACGAAACTTTCGGACACAGTATAGAAGAGAACCACAGTCCCAACCAACTATTCAGGCTTGGTATACGTCATTTATGGAAACAAGTAGTGTTCTCCATGAACAGGGGGCGGGTCATCCTTCTGTTTCAGGCGCCAACGTTGCACTTGGGTATCGGACTTTGCCTCTATGAACCAGGCTACCCACTGAGCTTTCTCCTGTGGTGTCCACATTTTTTATCTAATCTGCGTCTCCTGGAAAACAAAAAAAAACTTTATGAGTTATCTTGTCACATGTTGAAAACCGTTTATTGTGTTATCTAGTACAGTTTTAAAGTTATTAAAATCTAAAGTTGTAAAGATAATTTATGGAAACCCTGTATTTTAATTCCACTTCTTAGGATGAAATTTTGTTCTTTGAAATAGCGTTTTTTCTTTTCAGGCTCAATGCTTGATTCGAAGCAAATTTGAAACAGATGCATATGACGAAAATCTTATATCGGAGTAAGTTTTTAATTACGGCATTTTTCAAAATCACTTTGTAATAAATTTGACTTCAAATCTTTTTCAGTTAATAAGGTTTTATTTAATAAAATATTTTCATGAGATTGACAGTACTATTTTTAAAGGGGATAAAGAAAGATCGAACTTTATTCAATTGTACAAATTTTAATGATTTATGAAATTATTTAACTTGTAAAATTATCTATTTTTCAGAAGTTATTAAATATGCTTAATTTAAAAGGATGGAATAATGATGACACTATGAAACATTATCACATCTTTTGATGCATCTTTTCCTGGCAGTGAACAGTTGAATTCTCCTACGCTGACTTGAGAGGCTTCCAAATGCGAAGGCATTTGTTAAGTCAGTAGAATGAATACATTCATGTTGAGATATGAATACAAACTTTTATGCATTTGCGAATCTTAAAAGACCTAAGCAACAAAAATCTGTAGTGATCGCCCTGGATTGTCTCGTATATTTCCATATAAGAAAGTCTATCAAAATATGCGATCAAAAATTATAGTATCTTTGTTGAAGTAACCAAACGTTCTTTATTGTCAAAATACTCTTAACTATCCAAAAATGTCAAACAAAAGCGCAGGTAATTAAACGAAGTATGTATACAATATGTTTTTCGAGGACGTGAGTGGCAACACGCAAGCAAAGCTTTGTAAATATTGCACTATTTCGTATGATTAACTAGCAGTAAGCGCATGGCGTTGCCCCTGCCATAATGACTTCAAGAAAATAAAAAGAGCCCAGAATGACATAAAATATTGTTTCAAAAACGATCTTATTTCTGCTTCTTCTAGTACAGCCTGTCCTTGTTTTCGGCGTTGCCATGCCTTGTTTCAGTTGTTCAAAGTGTACTTGGTACTTCATTGTGCAATGGTTCAAAGTCTGAAGAAAAATGTGAGTGTTGCTTCCTCAGGTTCTTGGACACGTTAAGCAGCATTTTCTATCGTGAAATAGACTCTCTGAAAATTTTCAAGGTGGACGCTTAGATCAAACACGGTGGGGTGTCGCTCGCGAATCGGGAAGTCATTAAAACGATGATTGTTTGCTCCATCTAATGGTGCATCGATTGGTATTCTATGATCATTATTTCATGGATCAGCCAAAAACGTGCAAAAAATCACCCAAAACGAAATAAAAAATTAAGTAAAAAATTTTCTAGATTAAAATTTTAAAATTTGGGGTTCGAGGTGCAGTGATTCCCAATTACGACTACCTGTACGCCAAATACCCAGGCTGTATGTGCAATGTTTTTAGTTTAAATATTGCACGCACGCACACACACAGCCTTTTATAAGTATAGACAAGGGTAGCTAAGAAATTACAGTAATTTATGATCCTTAAAATGGTTGCTATATAACAAATAATGACATTTAATTAAGTTCCTTTGAAAAGAATACTGCTGTACATTTCTTTTGTATCGAATATACGTAGATTCATTTCTTAACGGAAATTACACTGCATTTCTTTTGAAATACGCATTAGTTAGTAGGGAAAAGTGCTGTCGATGTTGATAAAAAAATTCATTTCTCTCATCAACGGGCCAAATGGCCTTTGTTTTATTAAATTAATTGATTCTAAGGAAAACAAAAGATATTGGTTTGCGAAATGGGAATAAACTTCTCTTTCAATAATATGTTTTTTAGAGAAAATTCGAAACCGTCAGTTCTCATAATACACTTAATAAATCAATTAATTCGCATGTGATTACTTATTGTTGCTAAATATTTAATCTATTTTCTTTAGAGCCTCAACAATATCTGCCTGCAAACCTTTTATTGATAGCCTAGGAGGAAAACTTCGCATCATTATAAGCGGTGGAGCTCCAATTTACAAAAATGTTGTTGAATTTTATACCAAGATTGTAGGCCCTAAGGTAAAAGTTTTGTTCTTCTCTATCGCGTTTCTGAATATCTTGCACTATGAATGAACATAATCAAATTTCAAAATATTTAAAACATCAAATTTTATAATCAGAATTAAAGTATAAATTCGAAAAAATGTAGAAACAAAAATTCAAAGTTTACAAAAGCAAAAGCAAAACAACAGATGGCGCTTTACTTATTTTTCTCACCGGGCTACATTTTATTTCTTCTCCATTTCTGTTGGTTTTGCATTTGTTGTTTAGGGCGGACTCCTAAAATGGCTATGTAAGGTTGGATAATTCTTGTTCTTTTTTATCTTTAATGGGTATTTTTTCACTTTTATTTTTGAAATATATTCTTTTCCATTCCACTTTCGCACTTTTTGGGTCAAAATTTGGGCTCTCTTTCACTAAAGTCATACAGCAAAAAGTCCGATTTGAAATTCTGCTGACCCCTGAGGACGTACAAGGAAGAGGGTTCCGCCATTGTGTTATCTTGCTTTATTTATTTTGTTCTATAATCAGATGATATTATTATTAATGTATCGACTACTGTTTCTCAAATTACAGAATAAAAGTGACAAACTGTAAACCCTTAAACCCCTTTTTTGAATAAGCTCGTGCGCTATTTTTCAGAAAATATTAAATAAAAATATATAGTGTAAACTCAAACGGCGTTATCTGATAGGAATAATTAATTAGAATTTGCTACTTTATGAAAAAATTCAACTAATAATTATTATGATCCAGTTTATAATTTTTTAGTCCTTAATGTTGAGTTATGTTGAAACATATATGTGGTGAAAACAATTTCAAAATATTTAATTTCTTATCACACCAAATAAATTACATGCATTTGTTTTTAGGTTTTAGAAATATATGGGCAAACTGAATGCGCTGGTCCCTGCAGCGTCAATCTACTCGACTCCTCTTACGATGGTAAGTAAAAAACTAGCATCTTCTCTTGCAACTTGTTAGGCACAAAAATTAGCAGTTATTGTCATCTTCCCTTATACTTCCTGTTTTTCCTAATAGACACGGAATATCTCATTAAATTCCAAACCGATTAACCCGGGAGGACGCGCGGGGGTCATTTTATGACCCCAAGCAACAGAAAACTCCGATTTCCAGAAAAGTAGCCACCTGTTAATTCCTTTCTTCTCAGTAGCTGAGTTAATCACTCCCTCTGCCTTTTCTGAGTATTTAGAAAGTATTTCCGGAATGTTTCTTCCCTTAATACACGTTTTGTCAGTTACTGGGGTTATGGAATGACTCCGCGCGTCCTTCCGTTTGTTCCACAGACCAGTTATTTCGAGCGGCTGATAAAGTAATTTCGTTGCTGTCCTTTCCGAACCAAAGTATTTACCTTCTGCTTACAATTCCGAAAAAGAAGTGGATCATTTACGTATATTTCTTGCTGAAGTTGAAACTGAGGAAGATTCAGATTTTGACAATGGACATAGGGATGTTTTAGGAGAAGATTTTTCAGATCATGAAAATTTCAGCGAACATGATAGGAAGAGGACGGAGATTCTGGAAATGAAGAAGTGATAAACTCGGAATGGTTTTTATCAAAAGATGGCGTTCAGTGGAGGAAAACCAAATTTAGGCAGGATATTCGTACTCGTTGTCATAATATCGTGTCGCGCTTACCTGAAACAAAAGGAACAGCGAAAGACGTGACAAGCCCTGTGAAGAGTTGGCAGTTATTCATCGACGATAACATAATACAATTAATTGCAGAGTGCACAAATATATTTATCGATAAATGCTCACCAAACTTTTCACTTGAAAGTAATGCACGGAAAACGGACCCTCTAGAAATCCGTTCTATATTAGGATTATTATATGAATGCAATGTCTCAATTGCCAAATCGATTAACTCCATTAAACGAAAAGTAGAGAAAAGTGATAAAATAGTATACATTCTGTTTTAAAATTATTTTTAAATTATAAATTCTAATAAACGGCGATGAATGTATTACTGCAGACGTATCTGTTGTCTAACGACATATAAAAGTATAAGATAGAATATACTTAGAGTAATCGTTATTATTACTACAATTTTCGCGTTATTAAGGGAGTTAATCGATTTGGCAAGTGAAAGAAAGCTTAATATCAAATACAATATACACAATTATTACAGAAAAACTTCTTTATATACAGTTGTTATTACTGTTACAATTATTGTTATTACTCTTACATTTATTGTTGTTACTATGTTTAAATTCATTCATCAGCAATATAAATGATGTTTTCTCCGTCAGCTATATTTGAGCTCCCGCCATATCGATTTGTCCTTAAGTTTTTATAATAATTATGTTTAATGGGAGGAATTAATTTCAACAAGTCCATCATAATAAACAGTATAGTGCCACTGTCTCAAGTATATCAAATAATCTATCCTGTACCGAAATCCAACATCGTATTTATGAAAAATATAATAATGTATTTAAAACAGAAATAGATCAAACGAGCGTGTGTCAATTGGGAAGACACACAGTTGAGACATCCTTTCAAACGGTAAATCCGACATTAAAGCAAATAAAATTCGCTTACGTAGGGATAATTCTTAAGGAGGAGGTGTCGAGGTATAAATAACTGATTATTTATTAATTAACCCCAAGAGGAAGAAAATGGATAAAACAACGAATGACAACAACAACAGAAAAAGCTGTACATTTTGCGACAATATCATTGCATTAAAAAGTTGTTTAACTAAATTTTTATTGCGCAATAATGCAATTAGCAACGTTTTGCATTAGAGCATGGAGTTAATCAGATTGGTTTCTGAAATGAATTATTTATTATTCAATGGATAAAAAAAATTATCATTTAGTGGTGTTAATCCTTATTATTAGAGAAATTTGTTTTGAATATAAACAGGTAGGAGTCAATCAAGTCCTTTGACACTAAAATTTTTAAAAATTCAGAAAGTGGAGTTAAAGCTCTATAAGGCCATTTTTTGTAGTAATGGTACAATAAAATAGCTTAGGTACTGAGATTAATTTAAGAAACGAAATTCATTTACATTACTGGATGACATTTATTTTTGATAATTAATTTTATTAATTAATAATTAATTACCAAGTCAAGACACTTCGTTATTGTTTGAGATAAGAAACTGGGGCATCCAGGTTTTTGTTCCATGGAAAATCTGACGAGAACTTATGCCAACCTTTAAAAAATGCATTTAAAAATTGATGAATTTGGTGGGATGTATATTCCCACGGCCTTAGAACGGGTTAATCGATTTGGCAAGTGAGGCACTCAAATGATGATGCTCGTTAGTAATATTTTCAATATATTTTTTCTCGTGTTATTTGAGAATAAACACCTGCTGTACCTGCCATCGACAAAAAATTAGAAAAGCAAATACATCTATTAAATAAACACTGAAGACACATAACACAGTACGCGACATGATTTTAAATAGCATGGACATGATAAGAAGAAAGCTCATTGGTATGTATCTAAAATTTAATAACATGTCTATTGCTGAAATATGTTAATCAAATAAATGTTTCACTTGAGTTTCCAATACGAGTTAGTTTAAGATGGCTGAAATGACGATATTTCTTGCAACTTCAAACTTTCTTTTAACTCAAATTTTGAAACAATAGTGTGTTCTAACTCATAGTGAGTATACTATTACTGAATTTGGTAAAACATTCTATCCAATGATATCTTATTCATCCCTGAATGTCTTGTATTATTTAGTGCAATAGCTTTAGCACTTTTCTTCGGGAAGATTTTAAACAAAGGTTTTTTCACAGAAAGCTTTTTTATGTCATTCTAAATGATATCTCAAAAGTCCCCGACATTCTGCTGTACTCTTCCCATATTTTTAGGGGTTTTGAGACGAAAACAGTATCGTCGGAATAATTTTAAGGTATCCGATCACTTTCGGAGCACTTTTTTCTTAAATTGTGTAATAGAAACACCAAAATACGTTTTTTAGATTCGAATTTAGTAAAGATTAATATTAGCGTATGATTTTTGAGTATAAATTATTATAAATTTACAAAATTCTTGAATTTATGCTGCTTTTTAGAGGAAATTCCCAAAACTTCAAACATACTACAGGTCAAACTTTTGTAATAATTCAAATAAAACTAATACTAAAATAAACTACATACTATGGACTAGTGCTTGTACTAAAATCTTAACATTCCTTGGATAAATAAAAATTTTAGAGCTAATCGAACAATCATTATAAGATTTCAGCAAATTTTCTATGTCATTTTTCAAATAAAAAACCATAATTTAAAAAATATTGTTACAATATACATTATTCTAGTACATTCACTAGAGAAACATTTGAAGAAAGTGTTCACAAAATTTCAGAACAATCGAACGATAATATCTCGAGTTATCATGTTTGAAGTTTGAAAAATATGTATAAAATCTAATTTTGAGAAAAATCAAATTTTTTTTTTAGTTTTTCCACGCGCTCAAATTATGTATCTAAACTTTAAAAAAAATTCCTAAAAATATACTGACATCATATTAGCTTGCAAAAAAGGAGTTTAAAAGAATTTTTGACAGGTTTCTGTCCCTTTAAATGACAACTTCCGGTTAATTAAACGCCCACTTCCGGTTTTCGGTTTGTTATAAAACAATTAATATCTCATCTTCTAATTAACGTACCGACAAAAGTAAATATGTTTTAGAAAGGTAAATGAATGAACAATCGAAAACCTCAAAAATTAAAAAAATGGTATTTTGGTCGAAAATCGACTTTCGAACGTGTTCGGATACCTTAAACCAAGATTTCTTTTACGTAGAGATCTTTTTATCTCATTCTCTCTCTCTTCTTAATGACATCTGAAAAGTCCTCGACATTCTGCTGTGCGTTTCTCATGTTTCTTCTTTGGGGTGAGGGTATGAGGGGGAGAAAACGTATCTTTGCAATTTGGGCAAGTAGGGTATCGCTTTACACATATTTTTAACGCTGAATTGAATGAAACAACAGTAATATTATGAGTATTTGGCGAATCATAAGGGGGTTTTTTGTTGAAGAAAAACACACAAAGATACACTTTTTCATATTGTATTTATTGTAGGGTAGGTTATTAATAATACCAATATAATTACAGATATAAACAAATTGTATACAAATAAAGAAGTAAATGCTGATAAATAATTACAGCATCTCTATCTCATATGCAATATCTATTTCTTCGGTGCCCATGATTATTTCTGTTTCAGAGATGCACTCTGCTGGTGCGGCGTTCAAACAGGATTGTTCGCGCCAATTAGCACAAGCAATAAAGTAGTGGAGACCCAACTTTCGACATCCATACGCATTGCCACAACCTTTATAACAGGAACAGAAAATCATGTTCAAAGGGAATCTGAAGCATGTGGCTGCGTTGTTAGAATGATAATTAAAAAGCTAACGGTCATATTCCAATCCCATTCCTTGGGATTAAGTTCGTTTCCAAGCCATGTTTGCACTTAGCAATAAACCCGAAATAAATGTTGTTTTGCTGCTGTTGAAGTGGGTGATAGGGTACATAAACTGATCGGTGTAGTTGTTGAAACTGCTTTGGGGAGTATATATAGATGCCATTCAATGACGTTTCATTTCTAGATGAACCGCGTAGACCCAAAAACAATTGCCTGCCCTTCTCTGTTTTTTTCGCATGAGAAACTTTATTTTTTAGTTTGTGATTAGAGTGGAGACATTTTGATTCTCTCCAAGGCTAGGGTAAGTTTGATTTTTTCCTTCGTTTACTGATATTTTTGTGGAGGCATTTCCTGCCCGATGACTAATATTCTTAAATCAATATTGTTAGCTGTATTATGTTTGTTCTTTTAAAAAAATTCTTTTGTCTGTTATTTGTCTTGTTCGTCTTTGATTGGGAAATTTCGGGCTATGAAAAGCGTTTTTAGACGAAAGTCAAGCTTCTTGCGGAAACATTTCCCAAATAATTTGAATCCATATCGAATATAGTCTATAGCCCTTGAAAAAGTGGACTAGAATGGATTCCTTGTTTGTTTAGTTCTATTCTCTGGGCGTATATTTCTTAGGTTTCTTTTTCACTTTCTTTGAATAATTTTTGACTTCCTTTGTATGCAGCGGCATATTACACGCTACTTTAATATTGTTTAAATTTTGTAGTGAATGTTTAAATTTAATTTTAAATTTATTTTAATTCCTAATTTAATTTTTTTGATTATTTTATTTTCTATATTGATTAAATAATTGTATAGTGTGTTGTAAATCTGGTTGTTTTTGTAATAATTTTAAGGCTGCTGATTCTCTCTTCTTTAAAATTGTCAATATTACGTCATAGCTAGAAAAAGCATAAAGGAAGAAAATGTTGTCTTTGAAAATGCCTTCTAACCTGCTGGATGAATAAATCTTTTACTTAAACTTCCCGTTTCTTGTCTTAAGGAGAAAATTTTCCAATTTTTCCGGAATTTGAGCTGTCAAGATTACCAGCAGATCAATGTCTTCACTAACAATAACCGTAGAATTGTGCTGAGCTTTTAAATCATGAGTGCATTTTCTACAATGAATACATCAGCATCGTTCTCTGCTTACTTTACAGATATACCGATGGCTTTGAATTTATCAGTGAGAAACCAATCAACCTACTTTTGTTTTTTGCGTTAGTGAGGAATTTTTCCTGGTCAAAGTCTCATCAAACAGAATTCCTATTGATGCCGCTTCGGAACATCGTCGAAGTTGCTCCGTTTCTTTAACATTTTTTTGATGATTACTATATCCACCAAATACTATGACACTGTTTTGACCATAATTGATTTGGACATAACAGACATACTTACTTATTTCAAACTTGTAAGAAAGAATCATTTTTGTTGTTTCTTCTACACGAATCATTTAGTGATGGATGTTCTGGACAGGAAATATATTAACACATAGGAGAATACGGAAGAAATAGGAATATAAGCATACAGCATTATGCAACTACACACATAGAAAGACACCATGACTACGCACACAGTAAGTATCATGGTTACCGATTCCAAGAAGGAATGAATTAGGAAGACGCAGCAAGCACTGAGTCGCACAGATAATCACATGCGTTAAAAAATAGTTCGCTCGTCTCAACCCAACCCTAGTAGGAAAATGTCATCGGCCATTGAAAGGCCTTTCATCGAAACCCGATCACACAATGATCGGCCGATGAACGGATTCTTATCGTATAGGGATGAATTTTCATCGGGAATTGCTCCGAAATGTGTCATCGGCCATAGATCAGCCGATCATCGATATCGGATGAGTTTTGCTAGCCGATACGATAGAAAACCGAGCAGTGCGGTTTCATGGCGATGAATTTCCGATAACTTTTAGATGAATATACAAACAGATTTGGATGTGTGTACGATGAAAAATTGGTTGTTCAAATAAATGGTTGGTTGTTTTTTTTAATAAAAAAGATGGCCAGTAGATTTTAGGTTGATAAGATTTTGGCAATAAGCACATGGATATCAAAATATACCAAATTATTAATATTTTTATTTTATGAGATGCCAAAGAACCAGTGGCGGTGTTAACAACTTGGAGCCCTCCTGCAAAATGTTTAGATGGGGCCCTCCTTAAAAAATAATGCATGATACTTTTGCATAGTTCACTTTTCCAGCTATTTAACAAATTATAATTATATTAGATAAGTTGTGTTACTTTAAATTCAAAGTTAGTGTGACGAAACTTTCCAAAATTATACATGTTATAGTATGTATAATATGATTTATTTGACATATTTATTATGAACTCTCCACTGATGACTCACTAAAATATAGTAAAAAAGTTTACTTTTTCGGAAAGAAAAACCTTTATGTTCTAGTTCATAAAATTATTAAAATAAAGTTTCTGTGATGCAGACAATTTTTAATTTGATGCTTCAATCAAAATTGTCTGCTTTTTCTTTCACTTACATGGAGTATTGGGCATAACTTTTTTTGGTTTAATGTGTTAGTTATAAGCTACAAAGCTTCATGAACAATAAATTTTAAAATTTGATAAGTTTTAACTCATGATAAAAAATTGTAAATCATCTATATAAAGGTTGACATAATTGCTTATAAATATACTTTTTGCTAGCAAAAAATGTTTATTTTCAGTCCCCTGTCGGAGGCCCCTTATGTCCCGGGGCCTCCTCGCACCCTATATCGCCGCCAGTGCAAAGAACCTATATGTTTTTAACCTACAAAGCAAAGCCTTAAGCATAAAGAAGCTTTATGCCAACATTGAAAGAAAAAAATCCAGATTTTTGCTATGAGCTGTAAAGCCCTGCATAAACAAGTTTTATACAAGGAAAATTTATGCACATTGAAAAAAAATAGGAATTTTAACAATTTTTATATTTAAGTGAAGGCATTCTGCACAGATAACTTTTAAATCGTTCCACTTCTTCCAAAGAAAACTATTTTATTGCTTTTGCTATTTTTAGCAGCATATTTATAATGTTTGAAATGTTGCACCTACAAGTGTGGGCAATGCTGAAATGAATAATTTTCTCTTTTAAATGATCACTTTAGAAAATCAAAAACAATAACCAACAAATTTTATCATGTTGCGCCATGAATGCAAGAGAGCCACAAGTACATAAATACTGTATTGAATGTAATAGAGCCAGAAGTGCTAAACATTTTTGTTTTTTAAATTTAAATGAGCAGAAACAAGAGAAACAGCATTCCAAATTTTCGCACTTGCATTCAAGGTGCGATATGCACAATTGTGTAAATTAATAAACTAATCCTATTCTTTCCTTCCAATAACGTTTTTCAATCTTTACGCAGCAGTAAGCATTACAGTATTGCACTCCAGATGTCTATAAATCTATATATTTCTAGAAAGATTATAAAAAAGAATTGCAAAAAGTAAACATTACACTTTTATTTTACACATTTATATTTTTATTTACAGTCATTTTACACTTTCATTTATGAATTTTTTATGTTTGCATTAAACTGCTCGAAGATTTCTTCCTCCATCCCTATAGTTGCTGCTGAAAACATGATATTATTTCTCACAGCACCTATAAAAAAGAAATCAATGTACCATTATTAATTTGTAACAATTATATATAAAGCATACATTGATTTGAAGAGATAAATCACTCAACAAATTTATAAATCCTGGCAAGTTTCTGAATGAAAATTCTTTGGAACCATTCAAATGCCCAAAAGAAAATTAACCAAATTATTCTGGGATGTGAAGAACTGGTCTCTGCCTTCATATGTTTCTCAAGAGAAGGAGGGGGAATTAGTTTTTACTTCCCAGGAGGTGCCAAAAGGAATCATCGAACCAAATATGAAAATTAAAAATAATAACAGACAAAATTCACAGAATAAATTCAAAGAACTTAATATATCCCTTTATATTAAGTTCAAAACCCTTAAAATTTAAAGTAAGATTTTTTCTGCATTATATTCAAGTTTTTACCCCCCAAAAATGGAACATGAATGACATACTTGCAATAGCTAGGAAATGTGCGAGACTGTAGTCAGATTAGACAAAGAGCTTTATAGATTATCTATAAAGTAGATAAAACTTTCTCTTTATTTTGGCAAGATAAAAGATTTTGCTCAAGAGTTCAATCTGAAATCCACTATCAAACTCCAAAGATTTGACAGGTACGCCCATCATCAAAAGTCAAAATTTTTGATGGATAACAAGCAATAACACTATTACAATACAGAACATTCTAAAGCAATATCCTCTCACATTTTCTGAATTAACAAATTTGCCACAGAAACCCAGATAACACACACATATATATATGGCATCAGACATCAAGCATAACCATCAACAAAGTACAAAATAAAAAATTAACAAAAATCAACTTGTTTACGAGATTGAATGTTGAAAATCCTAATTTCACACTCCTAATTCCCTTCCAATGACATTTTAGTAGAAAGCACCTTGCTGAGAATCCTGTAATGCCACTCAGAAAATCACACTGAAAGAATGAAAATTGATTAAATGTATGATTTGATACTGTTCTTTAAATTTAAAATTCTGACGATTCCATAAGATACTTTAATAATATTTAAAAATACAGCGTCCTCCTTAAATAAATTGAAACCTATTGCTATTAACACAATATTGGAAGAGAAATTGGCAAAAAGCTTAAAAAAACAACTAGATTTTGGAAAAATTGAAAATGGCCAATTTCGAGGGGGAAAAAAATCTTAATTTGTTAGATAAACAGAAATAATCAGTTAAAATATTGTTACCCACAACTGATATGAACTAAATTAGAAGCTAACAGTTTGTATACAAGAAGAAATTGGGGGAAAAAGCAGAATTTATTCATCTGGTTGAATGATCTTTCTGTAAGTCACATGTGAACAGATACTTAAATTTTTGGGTAAGAGAAAATTTCACATATATGTTACATATTCTTGTTCGTATCAACAAGGCGAAGCTTTTAAAAACAGTTTTAATGTTATACACACAATATTGGAAGAGAAATTGCCCAAAACAACTTAGAAAAACAACAAAAGTTGCGTAGAAAAACTGGATTTTGAAAAAATTGAAAATGGCCAATTTCAAGAGGAAAAAAAAATCTTAATTTATAAGATAAACAGAAATTAACTGTTATCATATTGTTACCCACAACTGATAGGCACTGAAAACTTCTGAAATTGACTGGCAGAGATGGATGAACTGGAGAAGACTGCGAGAACGTTTGTTTACATTCGAGCGGAGAGGAGAAAATTGTACGAGGGCAATTGTTTACATTGTCAAAAATTACCACAATTTTTTTTTATGCATGCGTGTACAAACTTCTTTATACACAGAGAGTAAGTTGTTATTCTAGAATGAATATATTGTTTTGCACTGAGAATGATAATTATTCAATCAAAGGTTTCGTGATAATGTTATACCTACTGTAGCTTCTGAATAGTAATTTTAGTATATCTAACTTTCAAAAATGCGTTATAATAATTTTATTCATTTACTAAACATACCGTAAGTAATAAAATTAATAGAGATAATTAGGAATAAAATAAATACTTACATTTTTTCCAAATGAAAGATTGTCAAATCCAGCAGTGTCAGGTCAAGTAGTGGCAGCCATTGAAGTTGAAGTTGAAAATACTCTCGAACGACACATCACTAGGTCGTTGACCAATCAAATTCGACTAACAGTGATTTCATGCATTATCCGATATCGGAACGATATCTATATGCCGTGAATTTCCGATCGGCAAATTTTCATCGGAAATACTGCTCATAAACATATCATTTTCCGATCAAATTTACCAAAACTGAAACCGGTTATCGGATACTGATCTAAAGGATATGATCTCGAAGATACTGGATCAGTTTCCGATGAATTCGATGAAAGGCCAAGCAAAAAACGATGAGTTCATGCTACTAGGGAAAACACCCCTCCAGCGAGTGATATTGTGGGGTCTCCTCCAGGCCCGCAATTCCCACGGAAGAAGACGCCGACGAACTCGCCAAAGCTAGAAGAGAAGGAGCCGCGACGTAATCTTAAGTCGTAAATCACCCCTAGTTGACGCAACCTGGAGGCACACGCGCCACACGCATTGGACCTCCCGGGCGCGGCGACATGTTGACTTGCCGACAAAGTAACCTTTGATGTTTCAGCCCTCTGCGAATGATGAGCACAGAAAGGAGACGGTGGGTCGCGATTGGTGACCGTGGTTAACCACCCGACAAATCACTAAAGAGGTAACCTTTCGTCCACGACTGAGAGGGGTTGGACTGAGGGGTTTTTAAGTTGGGAGTTTGGAAGAAGAGAGGAGACGAGAAGAAACGGAGACTTGAGTTGAGAATCGATTGAATTCGGAGCTTGATTCGAATTCGGATCTCGATTCTCGAGATCGGTGAAGAGTGGAAGTCAGGACTCAGCTCGAGATCCTGCACTTGTACGGGCTCCTAGTCCCGTGAAATTCGAAAGCCAAATTTTGGCTGGATAGCTCTTAAGAGAGCTGGAAAAGCATCCGAGAATTGCTTTGAATTAGTGAGCGTGCTATACCTCACTGCCTATTACCTACCTTGGTAATTCACGTAACTCTTTGGAAGTTACTTCGACTATTTGAGCGGTAGGATACCTCAAATTTCTATTTCCGTCCATCGGACTTGGAACTCGTCCCGAGTTGAACTTTTGACTGAACTTTATAAGTTTCCTAAATCGATTGCTAATCGATCACTTACGAGTAGACTCACACTTATAACTGCGATTGCATCCAGTTATGAACTTTTGACTTTTGAATCTCGATATCTCATCCGGAGTTAGGCAATTATTTGAATGTTTTTTAATCTCTGTAAATTTTCTTGTAAAAAGTCAATTAATCAAGAAACTTAATTAAAATTAATATACTGTATTGCTGTGTCTTGTGATATCTGATCATACCCCAGTTTCACTGCGCTAAGACACTACAATATATTTTTTCAAAAATACAAATATTACAAATTTACAAAACATACCAAAATACATAAATATACATATAAAATTAAGAGGCTAATGAAATATTTTTCAAAGTACAGTTTAACTTCTCTTCGTTTACAGCTTTTGTTAGAAAATCAGCAATTAACAATTCATTTCAATACATTTTAATTCGATTAAATTGTCTTCCAATAAATCTTCACGAAAGGAAAGTTCTTATGCCTTGATTTATTCGATGAGCGAATGCTTTTAATCCACTGAATTGCTGCTTGACAATCTGAATTTAAAATTACAGCACCATTTACAAATTGTTTGCATTTTAGCTCAAATGATAAATTTACAATTCAATTAATGCCTTTACAAATTTCAGAAATTGCAAATAACTCTGTTTCACATGTTGAGAGGCAAACACTTTTTTGCTTATGACATTTCCATGAAAATAATGAATTACCTAATAAAATTACAGCACCAGAAAATGATTTACCGTTTTTCGCATTTCCCCAACTATCAACAGAACCAAGCATTCACGAAACCAATTTTTTTTCATAAAACAATTTCTTATATTCCGTGCCCATCAATTATCTTAAAACTCTTTTAGCCAAAATGTAATGTCTTTTTTCTGGTTTATGACTAAATTGCGACAAATAAGATGCCACAAATGATATATCAGGTGGCGTTCTATTAGCTAAACTAGTTCACCAATTAATTCCTGATCGATAGTAATGTCAATCAGTTCATTAATTGGCCGGAGACTCTTGTCTACCCTTTTTACAATTGGAGTTTTAACACTTTTACAATTATCTAAATTATGCTTAACCAATAATTATTCAATATGCTGTGAAAAACTAATTCCATTTTTATGTTTTAGAATTTCCATACCTAAAAACTAAGAGATTGTATTTTTATGCATTTCAAATGCACCTTTAATGTTATTTACAATATATTGATACATTTCATCATTATTACAAAAAATTGCTAACTCATCTACATAAATACATATTAAAAGCATATTTTGACCATCAGACTTAATAAACACATTTGTCAGAAGCCAATTGCGTTAATCCAATTTTTTCAAATTCACTTCTTATTTTCATATACCAATTTTTACCTGATTGTGGTAAACCATAAATACTCTTTTTCAGTTTACAAACTTTTCCATCTCCAACCAGTCTCTCGAAGCCAGGTGGAGGCAACATATATACAATCTGTTATATATCACCATATAAATAAGCAGTTCTTACATCAAAGAACTTAACCATCAATTTTAATTTAGATGCAAGTGCTAATTAATAATCTGAAAGATTCTATATTTAAGATTGGTGAATACGACAGAGAATAATCTTTGTTTTCTTATTTGATTGTATCCAGCTGCTACAAGCCTAGCTTTATATTTTGTTTCCCCATCATCACTTTTTTCAAATAACATACCCATTTGCTTTTCACTAATTTTGTTTCTGCAGTGTTTATTTAATGAATCAATTCATTTTTCAAAGCTAATTACTAATTCTGCCACTCAGCAATATTTTTAGCTTCTAAATAGAATTCGACACATTACTATCTAAATAAGCGAACATCTGAACTAGCTTTGAGCCTTTTCGAACGTCTGAGTGAGAATCGATTTATATCTTTATTATTCAGCTGATCAACTGGAGTTTCGTTTCCACCCCGGTGTCCCTGCATCATGCGACGTTAGGGTTTCGATTGGAATTGAGAAAGAATTTTTATTTGCTGCTGGCTGAGCAGAAGTTTCTAAATGAGGTACTTCTGTTTTGTGATCAATATCGTTCATATATTGAGTAGTTTCCAACAATGAATCAATATTACATATTTCAACTTTCGTTTTTCCCAAATAAGTATTACCGTTTAAAGATTACTGGAATTTAACTGATCTTTCCACCATTATTTTTCGGTTTTGGATATCATAAATTCGATAACCCCTCCTATTTCTAGCATATCCTAGAATTATACCACGTCTTTCCGGAACTTCAAACTTATTTCTCATTACTTTCGGTACGTGAAAATTAGCGACAGAGCCTAATTTTTAAAGATAATTTAATTTAGGGGTTTTTTTATACCATTCCAAATTTCTAACGGAATTTTTTCTTTCCTTTTACGTGGCGCAACATTAGAAACCTGAGGAGTGCTGAAATTAACTGATAAAAAATATTATATATATATATATATATATATAATATTTTTTCATGAAATATCCCCGCATTAGCAAGATAAGTATCAAATTGCTCATTCACAAACTCTAAACCATTATCAGTTCTCAATTTTTTAAATTCTTTTATCAGTTAAATTTTCATATTTAGCATTAAATTGAGAAAATATATCAAACACTTCATTTTTATTTTTCAAGAAAGAAGTAATATATATCCCAGAAAAATCATTCACCAACACCACAAAATATTTTTCACCACTGTATGATTCATGCTGTATTGGTCCGCACAGGTCAGCATGACGCAATTCAAGAAATTCAGAACTTTAATTTCTATCAACATTAGGATGAGTTTTTCTGGTTATTTTATGTCACAAGTTTCAAATTTAAAATCATTTAAATCATCAATATCAATATAGTCTTTCATTTTAAGAATATACTTAGCAATTAAATGACATAATCTACTATGACAAATATCATAATTACTAGTAGACTGATTAGAAAAATGACATTCAGAATTATGCAATGACTCCAAATATAATTCTAATTTGCCATCATTTTTAAATTCTTTAGTAACCAACTTACTATCTTTATCATAAGAATGCCCTACTTGCCAAATCGATCAACTCCATAGAATAAAAAGTAAGGAAAAGTGATAAAATAGTATAAATTGTTTTCAAAATTGCTTTGAAATTATAAATTCAAATAAACGTCGTAGACTGTATTACTGCAGATGTATCTTCTATTTAATGACATATAAAAAGTATAAGATAGAATATCTTTGGAGTAAGCGCTATTATTACTACAATTTTTGGGTGATTAAGGGAGGCAATCAATTTGGCAACTGAAAGAAAAGTATTAAATTAAATTAAATCTTAAAATTATTTATTTTATTACAGAAAAACTTCATTATATACATTTTTTTATTGAAGATTTTAGCAAAAATTAATAATAACTGCTCTGTTACTGTTATTATTATTACTTTATTTAAATTGATTCATCAGCAATATAAATGATGTCTTCTTCGTCAGCTGTATTTGAGCTCCCGTCATGTCGATGTGTCCTGAAGTTTTTATAATAATCAAGCTTATTGGAAGGAATGAATTTCAACAATTCCATCATATCTTTCCTCTTTTCTCTTGTCACAGTTCTACCTGTTAGATACAATAAAGGCTGGGCCACATTTTTCAGACGTAATAGTCTATCTGCTACAGATTTTCTTATATTAATGGCATTAAATTCGGTATCTTCGTTAAAGTCACACTTGAATTGTATGAGGTGGGGTTTCGACTTTTTGATAAATCTGACATTAAAGCGAATAAGATTCACATACTTAGGTATCATTCTTAAGGGGTAGGTGTCGGGGGTATGAATAACTTATTATTTCTTACTTAAGCTCAAGAAGAAGATGAATAAAACAACGAATGAAAACAACAGAAAAAGCGGTACCTTTTACGACAATATCATTGCATTAAAAGTTTTTAACTAAATTTTTATTGCGCAATGATGCAATTAGCATTGATTTACATAGGAGTATGGAGTTAATCAGATTGGCTTCCTGAAATAAATTATTTATTATTCAATGGCCAAAAAATTTTTGTCATTTAGTGGTGCTAATCCTTATTATTAGAGAAATTTGTTTTAAATATAAACAGTTAGGAGTCAATCAAGTGCTTTGACACTAAAATTTTAAAAAAATCAAAAAGTGGAGTTAATTGATTTGGCAGGTGAGGCATTCATTTATCAATACACAATTATTATCCAACTTAATTTTGCAACTTTTATCCATTAAGCATATTGCAGACAATAAATTATATCTTAGTTGAGGAACATAACTAACATTATTAATATTTAAATTTATAGGATCACTATACTTTTTACTTAAAGTTTTTATTTTTACGGTTTCTCTCAGGTATTATTTTCAAACCATACACGGTCTTTCATAATATGACAAGAAGCCCCACTGTCCAATATCCAGATGTTTTCAAATAGATTTTCCTCAGCTGTAAACACGTGATTCGCAGTATTCTAATCTTTAGAATTGGTATTACGATGCACCTTTCTCCTTTGATTTGATGAGACACTTTCCTTTTTATTGCGGTAAAAACAATCCTTGGCGACGTGATTTGGTCGTCTGCAGATGTAACCAAGTCTCATACTTGAATTTCTGTACTTTCTAAAATAAACTCATCCGCGCTTGTTCCTTCGGCGCGAGTACTTGCGGGTGAATTACAGCTTGCTTCGCCTTCACAGAGGATTTCAAAAACTTCATCTATTGACATGTCACGCTAAGTTTTAAAAATGTTTCGTAATTTAACCAATTTACCTTTTAACCCTCTGAGCGTTTCACACGTATTTCTACGTCGACCTTGGACTATCCCATAAGCGGATAACACGCATTTCAACGTGTGGTCAGAGATACGCCGAAAGCGGTCAGCCCGGAAATATACGTCTCTTGTGAACTGTCTCTAAAGCGTGCAATGAGTGCTGATAAGAATGTACTTACTGCAAATTAGAGATACCACAGGATCCAAGACCCCACACCCCTTTGGCTTGGGGCATTTTAACGCTATCTGCATTGAGGTCTTCTTTCAGAAAGAAGGTCAGTTTTGGATTTTTTTTTCTAGTTGTGTGTGTCCGAATTTGGATTCTGTATAAGTCCGGTTTAATATTTGTCAGCCTGGATTGAAATTGTATTATGTTTCAAGTGTTTTCCCTGTAATACACTTATGTTATATAAGATTTTATTTCAATGCATCAATGTTTTAATCGAATTGTTAAGTAAAATAGATTTTGTTGCCCAATCTCTTTCAATACCCCATTCAAGCATAGAAAAATTTGAGAAGCCTGGGGTGATAAGAAAAGAGGGGGGTTGTTTATTTCGTTATATAACATTGAATTGAAAAAAAATAACTAAGGTTTAGGTGTGATTTTTTAAAACTATAGCAGTTTTTTTTCTAGATGAGTTTTCTATATTACAATACTTAGAATTTCTTTTAAATTCATCAAAATGAAATAAATTCCGAAAAAAAACAATTATTTTTTCAAATAATTATTATTCAATTTATTTTTTGCTCACTTTGAACAAACATTGAAACAAATGTTAAAGAAAAGGGATGAAAATTTTATTTTTTATGTTTTAAAATATTGTATTTTTGTTAGAGAAAATTTTGGTTTACATGGAAACGTAAAGAATAATATCAACTAAATTTAACGTTTCAGTGATCTTAAAAGACTTTTAGTTATCTTATTAAAAGTCTGATAACATCTGCAGTTTCAGTTTATTTCAATAGTCAGTGAAAATGTTTATTTCTTTTTTAAAATGTAAGAACACAAAACCATTTCTAAGAAAATATCAATGCTCACTTCAATGATACTGTATTTATGCACTAGTTCCTTGAGCGTTATAGTTTTGCTGATATGCATTCTTCATTAAGTGATCAAATCTAAATGCCTGAATTACATTGCTTTTGGTAGCTCTTATTCCAATTGCGAGCTGAATTTTAATAGATGCTATGAGACAAGAATCCACTAATATGTGTTACAAACCTATGATGCATCCCGACACGTTATTAACGAGTTTGAAGACAATACTTCTAATAATAATAGTAGTCTCAGGCATTGAATTATTTCCAAACTCCACCGTCACATGCTAGACAGTGTGTTTTATCACAATATCTGTGTGTGTGCTGTGATTTGTAAAGTATAATTTTTTTAAATAAAATTCTGATTTATATACAGGTTTTTATTTTCATTCTGAACTTTAATGGATAATAATGAGACTCTTATTTATTTTCCAAGCTGTATGATATATTTGAATTAGATCTATAATTTTATTTTTTAAGAAAAACAGTAAAGTGTAAGTTTTATGTTAGTTAAATTTCTTTTATATTTGGTATGAAAAGGCCCAAAAATGTTTTTGAATATCACACCGATAACGTCCAAGACATTTATAAATTGTGAAAAGGCACCTGATTAATTTCGAATAGGTGTTAAATTTTTCTCCTTATTCTTTGATTTTGCGAAGTTTGCAAAAAATTGTCTCTAGAAAAATAAATTCAATAATATTTTACTTCGTAGCCAGCGCATTTTCGTAAAATTGATAGGAAAAGAAAGTTTGAT
The DNA here is from genome assembly GCA_013235015.1 of Araneus ventricosus. Classification (NCBI taxonomy): domain Eukaryota; kingdom Metazoa; phylum Arthropoda; class Arachnida; order Araneae; family Araneidae; genus Araneus; species Araneus ventricosus. Next base: position 535,955 of record BGPR01000149.1, read on the forward strand.
CGTTTTTACATTCTAGTAAACGAAGTATACAAAGAGAAAGAATTATAATCGTTGATCGTAAATTTTTCAACACGAGATTTTGACGAATCTCCAGTTTTTAGACCTCCCCGAGTCCGAAAAACACAATTTTGGAATTATGTTTGTGAACACAATAACTCAACAACGGTTAGAGTTAGAAAGAAGGAATCTTTTATATGGACTTAATACAAAATTAGTATATTTCAATCAATTTTTGGATAAAGTCCGTCCAAGGAAAATTTGTATGTTAGGGTTCATATCAACACGATAATTTCAGAACTTAAACAGCTAGATAGATAAAATTTGGTACACAGTTTTAAAAATTAGGAATGTAGGTCCGTATTAAATTTTGGACGAAATCCCTCGACGCGTTAACTGTCTGTTGGTTTCTGTAATCGCATGCTTGTGAACACGATAATTCCTAAACGCAACGACTTAGATAAATGAAATTTGGTATGTGGTCTTTTAACCCTAATTGTCCAATTTTCGTTTCAATCGGGTAAAAAAAAACTTTAATGCCCCTAAAACTCAATATGCCATTACATTTCGATAAAAAAAAACTATAAATAAAGAATTAAAGGGGCCGTTCAAATATTACGTAAGCATTTTTTTGGTATTTTTTGACCCCCTCCCCCCCCTTGTCAGCAAAAATAAGCAAATCGCAAACCCCCCTCTTATAATTACGTAAGCAAACTGCACCTCCCCGTTCTTTTTTTTTACAAAACGTATAACAATAATAATCTAATTTTAAAAATTTTAGGATTTAATTCAAATAAAACCAGCGGGAGTGACCTCCCCTAAACTTTCTCGTATACTTCTCAAACATTTGTCATTTCCCTTCCCCCTGCGTGGATAAAAAAATCGAACCTACTGTAACCCAGAATTCAATGACTATCAGAAGGTTTTTCATTGTAGATTATAGTGATAGTAAAATATTTAGGTGAAAAATCATATTGAAAGAGATGCGTATGTATTAAAAGTTAGCAATATTTATTTTCTATCAAACTGTAGCCAATGCACAAGCTCCGTGTGCAGAGTAGAAAACAGGAGAAGACCTCGTTCGTTAGCTTGCGCATGCGCAGAGATTGCTTCCAGTACGCAAGTAAAACAGGGGAAAAGTGATGTAATCCTTCCGCGTGCACAGAGATTGCTACCAGTACGCATGCGTATGGAGAATCGGATTAGAAAAATTAATTATGCAATTTGAACGCCTTTTTCGTTACCGATTCAAACGAAATTTGGGCACAGACCTATAATTAATATTAGCAAACGTCATACCAATTTTTATTTATCTAAGCCAAAGGGTTTAGGAGATGTAATTTTTACAAGTACGCGATTATACAGACCGACAGACAGTCAACCCTTTGACGGATTTGGCCCAAAATTTTATACGGACCTACATTCATGATGATAAAACTGTGTACCAAATTTTATTCATCTAGCTATTCAAGTTTTTCAGTTATAGTGTTCACATGACCGCGGACAGACAGACTTCCCGTGGACGGATTTTGTCCAAAATTTGACAGAAACCTAAAACTTATGTTTAAAGACCACATACTAAATTTCATCCCTGTAGCTCTAATAGTTTTCGAGTTATCGTGTTCACAGTTACACAGACAGACATAATTCCAAAATTATGTTTTTCGGACTCAGGGAGGTCTAAAACATGGAGATTCGTCAAAATCTCGAGTTCGAATTTTTTGACGATTACAATTTTCTCTTTGTATACTTCGTGTACGAGAAAGTAAAAACTCTAACTCGGCTTAAAATGAAAAAAAAAAAAATGTAAGTCTAATTTCCTTACAATTTCAAGTTTAAGCTTACAAAAATCAATTTTCTTTTGCCAAATTTATCTTTTTTTTTCAAATTTAATTTTTTTAAATTAAATTATTTGTGCAAGTTACAAGAGATTTTCGGAAATAAAGTGATTTTAATATCTTACGTAAGCATCACTCATACTCCCCTTCCTCCCTTGTCAGCAAAAATAAGCAAATCGCATATCCCTTCCCCCCCCTTGGGTGCTTACGTAATATTTGAACGTCCCCAAATTTAATTATGAAAAATTTGCGACTGGATGCTCTAGTACCTGGACAATAGTATCAAAGTTTCAAATTTCAGGTGAATTAAATTTCCGTTTATTATAATAGAAGATAATCTCTTGCGTACTAAATAAAGGTATATGAATAAGCTATTTCTTCCAATATTTAGCGCCTTAGTTTTCAAAATGTAACCTTTAGTTTGAGAATTATTAACTCGTTCTCTTAAAACGCATATGTAACGAGTTTCATTACAAAAGGCTTGTAGCATATTATTTTATTTAAAACATTATTCAGGGTTAATAAGGTTATTTATAATCCTTCATATATATTGATTATCGTTGGCTATTTTGGAATATAGATTATTATGTGACTATCTATATAATAAGTGTTTATGTGCATACAAAACGGATTAATCCAGTTAAGCGCTGTTTATATTTGTGATCGGCTCTAAATTTTCTACCTTTTACCGAATACTAAATCAAGAAACAATATGAAAAGTCTTATAGTGCCAATAGAGATTAGTAAAATATATATATAAAAATGGCATTGTTGTTGATCTGTAAAATTAGGGAAATTATTTTTACATTCGTAGACTAATATACTGAAGTGTAGACTGAAAATAAATTGAAGTCAAGAATATAAAAAAGACAACTAATAATATGAAGTACAGCCAATATCTAAAATACAACTATTAATAAACAACAAATAAATTGAAGTCACAGACATCTAAAGAATATCAGCTTTCATGCAACTTCAATGATGTTCATATTTTTAGAAACTCACAACATAAAAAATAAGTAATATAGCGTTCATTTTTTTGGCCCAACGGTCTGGCATTTGTCTGGTGTAACGGCGTTTATTTTTGTCATTTGGTGTTATGGACACGGGCAATATGCAGAATGAGGGCATCTTGAAGACATTCAGTCACGCCACAGATGGGATCTTCCGAAAGCAATAAACCCAGGGCCAGATAAATACCCCAGAATTCCCCTGGCACTGTAGTTTGAATAGGTTCCAAGCTGAATAGAACAGATTCTTGCGGTTATCCCCTCCATGGGGGGTGCTAATCGTTCCTAGTTCAGAGGGGGGGGAAGAGACTCGATCTGCAGCGCTTTCGGAACATTTTCTGTTGGGAGGAAGGCACACTTTTAAAACAGATAAAGGTTCTTCAATCGCTCGCTTTTGGAATCGCTTTACAAAGAAGACCGAACCACTCAGAGGGTTAAACCACGAACAGTATAGTAGAGAAGATCCCGAGGTGAGACAACTAATCCTAAAGAATGGCACTTGGTAGCTATACCTCTTGCTCTAGCTATGTAGTCATTCGCTGATTGGTTTCCTTCTATTTGAAGATTTTTCAGCTCGTTACCCGCGTCAATTTTTCGGTAAATGTCGACTTTATTTTATCTCACAAAATTTTTGCATTATGTTCTGCAGCTAACTGTAAGGCCTTTGTGTCTGAAAGCGGCAACTTAATGTACACGATGGCGTCAGAATTCTTTTGCTCCCATTCTGATGCATCGTTTTCACTTCGATCTTCTGGTTTCATTTGCGTTATCACAGAATCCAGTCGTTTTAAACTCAAGGCTGCTTGTTTTTTCAATAACCAAATATAATAATTAGAACTAGTAAGTTCAGGAACACTTAGCCTATCTATTTTCGCACAGTTCTATGTTTAATCAACCACTGACCACCATTTAACCAACCAGAGCCAAACATTTGATGAACCACCGACTGCTAACATTTTGTTGTTTCTTCAACAAGGATAACTTAGTCTTGGATCTTCAGAACAGAACATTTATTAACATATAGAAGAATACGAAAAGAAATACGATTTCATTATACAACTACGCACACAGCAAGACATCATGACTATGCACATAGCAAGACATCATGTCTATGCACTCAGCAAATATCATGGTTGCCGACTCGAAGAAGAAATGAATTAAGAAGATGCAGGAGATATTCATGTGTGTTAAAAAATAGTTCGCTCGCCTAAACCCAACAATTTTGATGTCATACTACTTGATGAAGAAGGAACCCTCCATCAATGACACAGTTTGCGGTTCCAAACTCAGCATGAATATCGATGGGGTTGAAGCTTACGAATAAGGAAGATTTCTTTGTTTTCCTCATGCCAGCTTCATCAAAAAGAGCCACTGGGTAATCAGCCATTCAAAATTCAAACATTCGCGAAGGTACTCATCTCATCTTTTCATGATACTGAATCGTTAAAACAACGGAAATGGCACAGTAGCATCATGTACCATTACGCGAGCGTTCACTGTCTTAAAATTCTAGCGGCAGGAAAGTATTTTATATCATGGAAATTGTTACCAAACTTTTTTCCATCATAATTGCTCTAGTGTTCAGTGCATCATAGCAGTTTATCTTTTCCACATTATCCGAAACTCCAGTTGCTATAGACATGATCACTTTGTCAACACAACTGTTTTATAGTTGTAACGACAGAGGTAACAGGGTAGTTGTCGCAGGGTAGTTGTAACAGGGGCATCGGGCATAGTTCTGTACATTTGGAAAAGGATTGTGAGCGGAAAACCACTTTTTTTTTGTGTGTGTGTGTGTGTGTGTGATATATTCTTGCAGTCTTCTCGGACCTGTTTGACTCGATATTCCCATGGATCCACATGTTGTTCTCCACTTGCAAAGGAAAGTTACTAAGTTAAAACACTCTCGTTTGTTCTCCTTCTATGCACAAAGCCTCTTTGAATCTTTGATTTCATGAGTGATTCTTATATTACCATATCACTTGAGGTTCTACTAAAAGGTTTTTCCGATTGCTTAACAGTAAGGAAATCCGCAGTGAATTTTTTAAAGTTGCCTCCGTCCATTGTGTTCCCCAAATTTTCCTATCTTGTAGAAACAGCTGGGCACTTTTGGCGTTTAAAAAGTGCCCTGCGGTACGTCCGACACAAATCGCCTGTGGATGCTCTGTGGCATACCGGCCTTTCTTACAACCCTGATATTTTTCCATAACTTGTAAATTAATGATTATATCAACTTGGTTTTTTTATCATTCAATTCTATGTTAAAAATACGTATAAAACGATACTCTTTTTTCCAAAATTGCTAAAACACAATCCCCCCCCCCCAAAAAAAAATAAACATTCTACAAGCAACGCGCACAGTAGAATGTTGAAGACCTTTCAGTTGTCATTTAGAATGAGGTGAAAAAGGTCCCAACGTAAAAAAGAAAACCTGGTTAAAAATTATTCCGAAGAAAATGACCAGATTGCGACGATACACTTTTCTCCCATCGACCGCCTAAAAATATGGGAAGCGTACAGCAGAATGTCGGGAACTTTTGAGATATCATTTAGGATAAAGTAAAGAAGCTTTCTGTGGGAAAAAAATCGAAAAAACACCTATTCTTTGACTAAAGTTACTGAACTAATTTGAGCAAAATCAATGTTGATAACATAAATATATAGGATTTTCTTGTTAACCCCTTCTGGAAAAATTACATTAAAGAGAATTGGGAAATTAGCAAGTTGTAGTGTATTTTTAGGTTCTGTAGGAGCACCTTTGCCATGCTGTTTGATGAAAGTTGTAGATGTTCCAGATATGGGCTATTTTTCAAAAGATTCAAAAGGCGAGGTAAAGTTTACTGAATTTCCTATTTTTCACCATGAAGTTACGTTTTTACCAGTTTGAAGGGGCCAAATGTTAGCACATTTACTATTGAAACTGACATTGTTCTTTAATACTTATTATTTTAGACTTAAGATCTTTAATTTTATTGTTGTTTAACATGATTTTCATGGAAAATTTAAAAATTAGAAATATTACTATCATTTTATGAAAAATAATTATTGTTAAGTTCATCGATATTTCTGTGCACTTTGCAACAATATCAAGGAAGCATTAAAAGAATTTTTTTAAAATTATAACGGCATGGATATATTGGTAATCGACTTTTTCCGATAATGAATTTCATTTAACTTTTTAATTTTATGTTTTTGCTAAAGGGATGTCTGGAAAAAACTCGTTTAGGAAGATAAGTTTTAAATCTAAGTTTAAAATAGACTTTAAATCATTCATAAATTTCATTTTTTAAGTATTAAAATAAAAAAAACCCAATAAGAGCTGAAGAAAATAATATAAAAGCATTACTCAATATAAAGTTCTTTTTAAAATTATTAGAAAGCTAAGGAAAATTTTAGATTTTTTATTGTAGAATATAAATTTATTTATTTATGTCTCAAATGCATTAATTTTATTATTAACATATTCATTAAAAATGTTGAAATAACTCGAACTTTATAGCAGAATATGTTAGAATAGGAACATTTTCATAAAACTCTTAATTATGTGTCATTCAATATTATTGGAAAGATCTAAAAGTCTCATCAACAAGTTAATATAACATTTAAAACTTAAATATCAGTTTTTAATGTTTGGCTGGACCTCCTTTGGTCTTCAATCGCTTCTTTCAGCTATTGATTCTTCCTATCAACCAGATTATGCGTTGTGTCCTGGTTGATATTGCGCTATTCACCTTTGATCGTCTCATAAAATTGAATTATATTTTTTCTCTCTTCAAATCACAATTTCTGATTCAAAGCCAACCATAACTTTTAGATAGAAATAAGGTATGGTCTTTGTGGTGGCCAATCCAGTGCCTTAATCTTTTTTTTTTTATGAAAAATCTTTGATGTGTGTTTTGGATCATTGAAAGATATATCGTCAACCCAGTCTCAAATTTTTGGCGGATTTCTTCAGAATTTGGGACAGCATATCGACGTACATACTTACAGTCGTTTTAACGTCGATCATTTAAATTTCAATGACACCTTTAAAGGAAAAGCATATCCACACCATCACATCTCTGCCTCCACGTTTTACTGTCTGTAGGATAGTCATCTATTTAAGCGCCTTACCTGGACGTCGCGATTTTCTTATTCGCTTTTTTGATCCAAAAGGCTCATATTTGATTTCATTTGACCAGAAAACACTCTCCTGAATTATAAATATAAGCATCAAATGAACGCTTTTTGTTACTTTTACGTGTACGAGTTTGAGCAACCAGTATAAATTTTGGTGGTGATCGTGAGATTAAGCGGAATTTAATATTAAACCTTTTAAATTTATTCGTATTTCATTTTTGTTATTCATTTAAGGGTAACATTCCGCATCATTCCACATTTATTGATTTAAGTATTCGTGTAATGTCTGTCTTCCCTTTGCTTTCCTTTTCATTAATTATTTTTACGTGACGATATAGTTAAATTATTTTATATTTATAGAGAAAAATCAAAAAATCATTTACCCCGATGATTTTTTTTCTTTTAAACTCGTTTTCTTCTTCTGAAACTCTTATTTTCCAGTGAGATGGAAGTCCTTTTCTTTTAACCATCTATTCTCTTTAGGTATGCGTGAAAGGGCATTGCGTATTTAAAGGCTATCTGAAAGATCCAGCTAAAACTGCGGAAGCCTTGGATGAAGACGGGTGGCTACACACGGGAGACATTGGAATGTGGTTGCCTGTAGGCTTCTGATTTTAAACATTACTTTCAAAAGTTCGCGATATGAATAATGTGAAATTTTAAAAAACATGTATCACCAAACCACGTTAACACGAAATCGGCGGGACCACCAATTTTTTTCGTGTTAACTGGAATTCGTGTTAACCGTTAAAATAGCGGCGCCATCTAGTCTGCAATTACCAAGCTAAAGATAAAGATGGCTGCTTTCGACTCATTTTTACACGATTCAGAAAGCAACTGAAAATCCACAGGAAAAACAGGAAAAGTGGTCAAGGCTAGTTCACGGAAGAGTTCCGAGAAAGCCATCATTTCCTCTGTCCCTTCCCGGTCCCAGCATTCCCGAACTAAGAAACAAAAGGGCGGGAAGAGTAGGAATGCGATTCTGACGATAAAGAAACCCTTGCTTTATCCACCGTGAACAATTTTCCATTCACAACGATGAATTCAGCGCTGCCGAGAGCCAGGCCTAGCCCCGGGGCAAATTAATGGCATGAGGACCTCACAGACGCCTAACACTTCTTCAATAAAATCCCTACCCGCCCTTATCACGGGCCGGCGTGTTCCTCGGTGGCCCCTCATGAATGGAAAACCAAAGAAGCTTCAAAAAACATAATCCACGCTGAGAACTTTTGTAAAAGAAAGGATTTTGACTTTCAAAGAATATTTTCTTTTCGTCTTAAGCGATATTTTGCGTTTTGCGTTTTCGTGTTAAAGGAATGAACTAACACTACTCCCCAGACTTTGTCGACGGGGTTCAATATTTATTTCGTGTTAAGCGAAATTTCGTAATAAGAGATTTCGTGTTAACGGGGTTTGACTGTATATACCTGATAAAATGAGAATTTAGGCTATTGGATTTCTTGTATTTATTGACGTAAAAAGTGAATCCTGAGATTTGTCGCTATTAAGGACAATAAGTCAAAATTCGTATCAGCTCAGTAAAATAAAAGCCTCATTAAAATAAATAAATCATGTACCTAATGCATTGAATAGTAGATGTTTTATTCATTGACTAGACTTTAATATAATAAGGATTTTATATAAGGACTAATAAGGACTTTAGGATTCCCATTTCAATAATTAAATTTACATTAACCAAATTTTAGCTTGTATATATTCAAAAGGCTTTCATGAAAAATAGCAAAAATTAAACTTTTCAATTTAATAGGATTTTATTTATCATTATTTTGCTGTCAACGATTAGTCTTACTCTATTTTTTCATTTTTGGAACTATCATACTTTTTTCTTAAGCGCGAGAGTCATAAATTCTATATATTTCTATTATAAATTGAGAGGTAAAACAACGAGAACTGTCCTCAGTACCATAGCCTACTCTTTTCAGGAGAAACATCTGAACAGCGAGAGACGGTAGGAGTTGAAAGTAATCTTTTTAGAACCTTTGCCTATGAAGTTTACGCAACAAAAGAAAACCTCCATTAATTCTTGTCAAAACATTACTGGAAATGTGGAGTCTATCTACATTTCTTAAGTACCTAGGAATATGAAAGCGTGTCTAAGACGCAATCTACTCTAGGTTTTATTCATTTCTAGGTCTTACTATTCCTGTATGCAGGGTTCCCACTCATATCCGTTACCCCCCCCCCCTTAACTTCTAAAAGGTGGCAGATTAGGCCATAAAGTTGGTGTCTAGGTATAGAAAAAGGCTATGCGCTACTCGATGAGACAACTTAAAATGCCATCTATTGGCAATTTTTGGAATTAGCGTTCGTATCTCGTAAGTGGTGAAAGGTACGAGAAAAAAATCAATTAGAAAGTTGTAAAACGCTCTCGATTTAGTACGAAAAGATACCTTGCGTTCATTAATACTCAAAACAGAATGCAAAAAATGAACATTTGTTTGATTGTGATTTTTAACACTATGGCGACGTGAAACGCGAGCGAAGCGAGCAATACAGTCCAGTGTATAGTGGCTAACAGAGAGCATTTTGAGCAATATAAATAAATAATCCAGAAGTCAGGGACGTGTCTTAGTTTCTTTCCTCCACTCTTTATGACATGACAATTTTCGAAATCGTGGCTAAACAAATGTTCATTTTTTGCTTTCTCTTTTGAGTATTAATGTGTGCAAGGTGTCTTTTCGTGCTAAATCGAGAGTGATCTACAACTTTCTCATTGATTTTTTTCTTGTATCTTTCGCTGTTTACGAGATAGGACCGCTAATTCCAAAATTTGCCAATAGATGGCGTTGTAAGTTGTCTCATCAAGTAGCGCATAGCCTTTTTACGGTACCTAGACACCAACTTTATGGCCTAAGCTGTCACCGTTTAGAAGTTAAGGGGGGTGTAACGGATATAAGTGGGAACCCTGTATATCCAATTACAAAAGGTGCAATAAAAGCTTTTATTTTCTTTAATTAAAATTTGCTTTTAATTACCTTGTTTATAACTGAATTAATCTATCTAAAAATCCATTTAAGGATAAAAAACCAATCACAACCATTGTCAGTACGATTTTCCTCAATAAGCATTTGTTTTTTAAGTAGTGGACATGTGAAAATCGATTTCCGCATGTAGGCCTACGAATGTCATTTTAAATACTTATGTCTATAAAAATCATTTTCAATACCTATGTTTAAGCATTAATCCTCAGCCAGAGGGGCTGCTGTACTAAGTACACAAATGAGATTTTTCTTGCTGCGAATTTTCGATTCTTTCTCTTTGAACCCTTTCTCCCTTCTAACATAATAGGAGCATCGCCCGAGTTTAATGTAACTAACCAATTCGTTCAGTCTGACTTCCGTTTCCTGTTCTAAGCAATTTTTTGTGCCCGCGCCACCTCGGCTAACTTAGTCGCCACCCCTCCAGATATTTGAAGGAAATTTATTGCTCCTCCTGATGAATATCAGCGGCTCAAATGTGTCTTCCAAGTTTAGAATATATTTCTAATCTAGCGACATAGTTGATGAAACCACACCTTCAAAGGGATCAAAAGCTGAGATTACTCAAAACTCATCTCTAAGTGCCCGTTAGAAGACTGTTCCCAGAAGCGGCTGACGAACTTCCAAAGAAATTTATTCTGCCTCCTGAAAATTATCAGCGGGTACAAGCATGCAAAGTAAATTTATTGTGCCTCCTGAAAAAGCATTATAATCTGCAGATTCCGCATCTGATATTGATGAATCAGAGTTCATTGAACATTCTGAGCATGAAAATGACTCAGAAATTGACACAGATGTTCTTAAACCTCTCAAGGTTCCTCGTAACATCAAGTTTCTCCAACACACGCCGATTCCCTCGATGTTGAAAATGATGTCAGCGATTTCTTTTTGCAAAAACAATTTATAAAAATAAAACAATCAGTGGAAAGGTTTTGAAAGAAGTAAACGAAATTCATAAATGGAAGAAAACTTCTCTGAGGGATATTTTCGCAAAACCTCCACGTAAAAATTTGTTGAAAACTATTTTTCCAGTTTCCAAAAACTATGGTTTACATGACGAGCTTTCTTCACAGAAGATTCTACAGAGTGATCCCGAATTCATGGTAAAAACTTTAAGGGTTGGTACAGAACACTGTAACAATCATTTAGTGTATAGGAATGTATGGGCGCAAGTGACGCGGTGAGACGCAAACACAGGAACTTGTTAACGACATATTGATTGGCTCATACCTATTACCGAAGCGAATCAATGGCCAATGTTATCTTATTTTTTTGGAACAGGTTTTACCAGAACTACTGCAAGATGTTTCGATTGCCATTCTTAACCGAATGTGGTTTCAGCACGATGGGGCGCCAGCCCACTTCAGCATTGATGTGTCAATTACCTGAATGCCACTTTTGAGACGCGTTGGATTGGGCGTGGTGGACTAGTTCCTTGGCCATCCCGATCTCCCACCCCAATCCGATCTCTTATCGAGCCTCGATTACGTTTTATGGGGACATGTGAAGCGTCCTGTTTATGCGACTCCAGTTGACTCAGATGAGGATCTCGTGGCTCGAATATCCGTAGCTGCTGCATGTGTGCGTGAAACACCTGCCATCTTTGAACGTTTTAATTATTGGTACCAAATGTTAATTATTTTTTAATAAATGGTGCTAAAAATTTGAAAAAAATGTTAACATTTGAATATGTTAAAACCTAAAAATACAAAATGTTAATTTTAAAAAATGTTAAAACTTGATTGGTGCCAAAAGTTAAAATTAGATTTTTTATTAAATGTTAAAATTTGATTTTATTCAATTATTTAGATTTATATTTCAATTATGAAATGAACACTGGGTGCTGAAACATGAATACAATAAAATGCAATTTTTACTACACCTAATTAAGCACCTACCTGTTTAGACACCTAAAAAATATTATCAGCCAAAAGTGAATGTATAGCTGAAACAAAAGTAGTACATTGAATTGAAATAAATTAATCGAGAGATTAAAGAAAAACAAATTTTTTTAAATTAAATTTTTTTATTGACAATTAATTAAAGATTATTACTGCCAAATTTAAATTAATTATGTTCAAGAATATCGACATAACAAAAATGTTGTACTGATGCATACAACCATACACATATAGAAAAAAAATAAAATATACACATTAATACAGAACGCTGCAGGTTTTCAAATGTAAGAAAATTAAGAAAAATTGAGTATACTCTGTTCAAACTACATTATATCCTTGCAAAAAATGGGCAAAAAACATCATCCTGGAAATATTGTTAACAAAGCCCATTTGATTTCGATAACTTGGTGTGACACTTTGATGGTTGTTGATATTACAGAGTCTTCTGACACTCAATTAAAATTTTGCTACATGAGCACTATTTCGAAAATACACTGAACTTCTCACATTCACAAATTTGATGACTGGTGAAAAAAAGCAGAATTAACCGCCACTCAGATCAAACTTTCAATAACTGATATCTCTTTATCAGAATGCGCTGTCTCATTCAACCACATTTCTCTCCTTCCATTCAGCTGGCACAGCGTCTTTCTGTAGAGGCCCAAGATAAAAAAAATAGTTTTTTGCAGCATTGTCAGCCACTCGTTCAATTTTCGAAAACAGTGATCTTCTCAATACGAATTTTCATGTCATTCTTATTCATTATTCGCTGTTATGGTCAATACTGCAGAGGCTCAACACCAGATCGTCGGTTAGCAACACGCTTTCGCAGTCCGACGCTTTCTTCGGAATAATATTTTTATGCTGGTTCAACATCTTACACAACATTCAGATTAATTCTTTATGCCGGTCAACACACATGAAAGGAAGAGAACCGAAGGAAAAAATCTAACCGTTTCGACCTCCAGGGTGCGACCGTTATGTTCCGTATTTTAACCCTATGACTGCCAAGACGCCCATCCGGCTTTCCATGCAAACTGCCACACGAATGTCCCAGCGGCCGAAATGTCGTATGCTTACTTCCTTCCCCTTTCTGAAGTGGGTTCTTAAACGGTGGGGTGCAATCTTATCTTTCTAACAAAGGTCGTATCCCCTCCCACTGTCACCCTTGATTGATGTACCCAGTAAGTGTTCGAGGGCAGATGCTCAATTTACTTTAAGCTCTCTGCTTACTTACTGTTAAAAGTTCTTGCTAAAATGCCTCGATATCGGAAAGTTTTAACTCAGGAAGAAATTAATAAGGTATTGTTTGAAGATACTGATGAATCCGATTTAGATTTAAGCGATGAAGAAGGTGAATTAGACACGTCGAATACTTTTCAAGCTGCAGATTCTTCTACTTTGTTAGAAAGTGATTCTGATAGCGAAGAAGATGTTGAAGATTACAAAGATGATAACTCAGAAAAGACTGTTGAATGGCAATCTAATTTCATAGAAAATCAAAAAATTTCCATTCCGAAATTTCATCATCTCTCGGGCCCGACAGGTTCTTCAGCTTTGCAGTATTTAAAGCTGTATATGTCTGATGAAATATGTGAGCATATACGATTAAACACGAACAAATATGCTGAATACTGTTCGAAGCAGCGAGGATACGAAGACAAGTCTTGGTATCCAATTGCGTCCATAAAAGAAATTTGGGCATTTTATACAATTCTGTTTGTAATGAGCATAGTAAAAATGCCAAGAATAGTAGATTATTGGCCGAAAAACGTAACCCTTGGGAATGAGAGGATAAAAAGCATGTTGGCAAAAAATAGATTCCTGGAAATTAAGCATTATTTTCATATATCTGATAGGGAATCAGAACTAAAGAAGAATGAAAATGGTTTTAATTTCTCTCAAAAAGTAGAGCCTTTGCAAACGTACCTCCTAGGAAAGTTCATGACGCATTTTAAGCCAACAGCAGAAGTTTCAGTGGATGAAGCTCTTGTGAAATTTAAAGGTCGTTTGGGAATTATCCAATACATGCCTCTGAAACCAGCAAAACGAGGCATAAAAATATGGATGCTATGTACTCCATATTTAGGATACACCTTGAATTTCGATATGTATTGCGGAAAATCTGATAGCACGCCTAGAACAAAGAATGGTTTGGGATACGATGTAGTTATGCATCTTGCAAAAGGTTTAGAAAGCAAAAATCACACAATATATTTTGATCGTTTTTTCTCAAGTGTGAATTTATTGCTAGATTTGTATAAAATTGGAATTTTTGCTTGTGGAACTGTGATGTCAAATAGAAAAAATTTGCCTCCAGGAATGAAAAATTTAAAATTAAAAGAAATTCATGCAATCTCTACGTTTCAATGCAAAGACATTCCAAATCTGTTGTGCACCACTTGGCTGGATAAGAAGCAAATTTCTATTATTTCAACCAATGCAAAAAATGAAATTTGTCAAGCACAAAGCAGAAAAGGAGCCGAAAAACTGTTAGTTCAGTGCCCAGCAGTTTTCGCGCAATATAATAGACACATGGGAGGTGTTGATTTAGCCGATCAACGCAGGAAGTACTTTTACTAATGACTTTACTACTTACTTTTACTACTGAAACTAAATGTTGAATAGTAAAAAGTCTAAAACTTTACTTCTAAAATATAAGCTAATACAAACGCCTGGAATCAAAACATGGCATAAAAGTCGTGAAACAGAAGTATGTGAAGACCCTTGAGAAGTCAACATCTACTCGGGGAGATCTACTCGGAAACTGTCAATTAGAGTGCGTTTCGGATTGTATAATCGTTTTTGCAATTTTAGCGTATTTTTCGCCCTAAATATTTAAATACATTTTTATGTACAATTTTACTTGCATATTTAAAATTAGTATATTTTTTTCTATAAATACGGATTGCTTTCTCGCGTTTTTTAAAAATGCTGAAGTTCCCCATTATACATAGTGTAACACTGGGTATGGGACTTTTCCAGTTCTGATGGTCTGTAAATATGATACAAAAAATACAGTTTTTATTTTAAAAGTTAATAGAAGAAAGACCATGTGTGGGAAATTAAATCTTCTTCCATTATGCTAAAGATCATATATTTTATAAATAGTTCTTTTAATGAAATTCAGAGAGGAAATTTTATTTTTAAATGCATGTTAATATAAAAAAAATATCGGAAGAATGACAAAAGATAAAATGTGCTGATTTTCAAAAAAATGTGTTTTGTAACAATAATAAAGTATATTTCAAAGCTCAATATTTCTTCTAGCAATACTTGAAACAGTCTTAATTATAAATACAATGAACTAAATACTTATACTTTAAAAAAATCTTTCAGATCATTTGTAAATTAGCAGATATTATATCTTCAGTGTACTCACAGTCAGAAAACGTAATTTTTTTAAAAAAAATTAATTAAAAGTTCCCGTTAATTAAATAAAACCAGGATTTGATTGTTACATTCACTAAAATTCGACATTTTTCTTTTAGTTAACTCTTGAAATAAAAAAAAATGAGAAATCTTAAATGATCAAATTTTTCTTACGCAGCAATGATTTTAAAATGATACTTGCATGCTCATTAAACTTTAAAATTATTCTTTCGCATCAAATTTGTCTTTTACTGTAATAATCATATACAAAAGTAAAAAATGAAATTTCTAGAATATCTTGCTTTCAAAATATAGAGTGCCATCACAATTTGTAAACGATCCCCTATATAGTCAACAAAGGTTTGGATGTTAGAAACACGACGGCAAAAGAACCCCCACGGCGCAAATGACCACTTGCTTATCAGATGGGGGATGGAAATGTTTCTTTCATGTTTTGAACTCGGCCGGTCTGGTTTTTAAAGGAACTGGATTTCAGAGGACTGTGGGTTTCAGAGGGTTAAAGCAATCTATATCAGACAAAGGAATACATCCAGACAGGTTACGCTAAAGGCCAAATTACACACAAAAACGTCCGCCGCACAAAATGGCGAGCAAATAGTTCCGTTAAATAAAGTAATTTATAATTTAATAAACCTTGAAACATTAAAGGAAATGACATAAAAAGTTAAAGCAATTAATAATTAAGTTGATTACTAGAAAAATAATTATGAAAAATTAAGATATTTAATAAACTGTAAAAATTATCGTTGAAATTTTAAAAGTTGCCAAAGATGCCACAAGACACTAAAGAAATTTTGGTGGCGAAGTCTTAAATAATTTGAAAGTATTAGTAAAGCCGAAAAATGATGTAGATGCATTTTTTGCAATCTAACAGAACGTGCCCGCCAATCTCCAGACCGATGCTGTCAAGCATGTATCACTGTTGGTGGACGCAATTTTGCACAGTTATTGTAAACACTGCACTTGTCAACGACGCTGTCAATAAGTACTTTGCCTTTCCTTTCATCTCTTATTTCCTGTGTTAGCGCCTCACCGGGTCACTTACGCCCATAAATTCCTATACAATAAATGATTGTTACAGTGTCCTGTACCAACCCTTAAAGTTTGTATCATGAATTCGGGATCACCCTGTAACACAGATAAGATTGATGCTCTCGTAGTGTTTACTAATATGCACCTTCGCCGAAACAGGACCATGGATTAACCGCAAAAAATCTCTAAAAGAAGCATTACGGAACCAACAAAGCAGAAATGATGCATTTTTTGGTATTAATACTTACTTTGGGACAAAAATGTCAATAAACAATCTGGAAATGGAGTGATATTTTGCAGGGGATCACGGATCTCAAACAATTCAGAAACCTGTGCGCTTCCATCTGATTCGAAGCCAAAGACACGAGGGACATATGCAGAAAAACTGAGTGGTTAGCTACAGTAAGAGGATTTTGTAATCACAATAAAAACTACAAAAAACCATTATACACTTTGTGACCAACGCAAGATCGTCTAGAAATTGGATCCCTTTCGTGGGAGATGCTTGTTTATTCAATATATGCAGAATAACTTTCCTTCTTTTTTTATTTTATCTGTTATTTTTTTCTCCATTTCTCTCTTTATGGCTCCCGAACAGATTAAAGAAATAAACTAAGAAAAAGGTGTGGAAATTTGAAACAATGGTTTGGTTCTCCCAACGAAGGGTTAATGCACAGCTTTTCAAAAAATTGTATTTTTTTATTTTGTTATGTATCTGTATTTAATATATGCAATTCACTTTCATTTTTATCATACTAGAATGGCACTCTGAAAATCATCGATAGGAAAAAGAATTTTTTCAAGCTTGCTCAAGGTATATATGCAGCGCCTGAGAAGATTGAAAATGTTTATGGTATGAGTCCATTCATTGCACAGGTTTTTGTGGGAGGAGAGAGTTTAAAGGTACTCTTTTAATTCCATGAACTTATAAAATAAACATTACTGAGGTAAAAATTATTTATATAATAGATATGCATTTTTAAAATTTTAGAGGCAATGATCTTAAATTTTATTCCACTAATTAGATCGAAAGTCCATTATGCCAAATTTCTGAGGATGTTTGGTGACTTATAGAGCAATTTTGAGTTATACAGGCTCAGATTTTATCCTTGAGTTTTTTTATTTTGTTTTTATTCACTTATAAACATGTGGCAGTATCTGAACCACGACCAAATTTAGTCTGTTAATGAACTAAACCTCTTAAGCATAGTTTTCGAATTGTTTCGAAAAACTTTAGAAAAATTTTAACTAAATTTTGCTTTGACTTCATAGACGCAGATAGTTACAGTTAACGTATTTTTCGCTCTTGTAAAGGTGTTTTCAGTTAAATTTTGTAAAGATGCGTATCAAGAGCAAGAATCGACGCCATTTTTTGTTTAATCACCAATATTATCATCTTTCAATTTGGCTGATAATTGGTACAATACATTTTTGCATTGTAATTCGGAGAAATCTGAAGTAGAAGAAAGTCGTGTAAGATAACCAATTGGATTTTCTTTCAAAAATTACACTAGATGACAACCCCAATTTTGCATTATCATAGACCTCTAGCGACCTGGTAACGCTACAAGATTCCATCACGTCATTTGCATGGTTCACAGTACGCGGTAATGTGAATTCGTGTGGTTCCGATGTAACTTTTTATTAGGAAATTCTGCATTGAAGTTATGAAATAATTTGCATTCATTTCTAAGTTCATACTGTCTCTCGTACTTTTCACTATAAGATTCGAAACATTCTTTCATCAAGACTTTGCGTCATTGCTTTGAGCTAGTCACTTAACTTGACATCTAAAGTCACAGCTATTTAATCTGAATCGTATGACGTTGCCTATACAATAACCGCGGCTGATTTGCAGATCTACTGAATGTTAGCAGAGTATATATGCTTGTCTTTACTATGTGTCTTTATGCTGTGCTGTGTATATGATGTGCTGTAACCAAAGCTGTGCTGTGTAAGTCGAGCTGAAGCAGCTGTCGTTTACACTGTATCTGTAAGATGTAGGCATTGTAGGACGAGCATCTAGTCTGTGGAAATGTTGGTGATTGTAAATATGTTCTAAAAGTGTGTTCGTCGTAATAAATGTGCTTTTGACTTATTCTTTCGTCATTCCTGATATTACTGGATCTCTCTATTACTCATTAGAATTCCACTGCAAAGAGCCAGGAAGTTTTTAGCCTATCATCCCAGTAGCTCTTTTATAACCATAGATATAAGTCAATCCGCCCGTCTCTAACATAAAGTCCCATGTCTATTCAACCGATTCGGTTGCCGTAATGACATCAGGCACAGGGCCATGGGGCGGTGTTCTGTCTCTAATATAAGGATTATGGTCTTTTCGGATCCAAATGGAATAAACCTAACAAAGGTCATTGGCTAGCTCGCTTCCTATCCCTAACATTCTTCTTGCTGCTTGCTAGCGCATAGCATTTACGGAGTAAGTAATTTTGATTCATACATGTGATAGTCTGAAATTGCTTATCAAAACGTATACAATGATGCATTATTTTAATTTTGTCTCATCAGCTAATGTCCTTCAATGTTTTTTCCAAATAAAAATGTCGATGTAGGGTAGCATAGCGAATTGGGTAGAGGGTAAGATGTCGATCCAACTTCTGATTTACATATACCTGGAGGAGCTCATCTCTTATCTGATCCCCATGTTCCTAAAGAAGTGTGACTCCAAAGTTTTCACCGTTTCCTACCATGCAAAGTAAAACGTCAAGGAGACCAAGAAAGAAACTGCCCTCACTGGCACACCGAAGAAAAATGGTCTTCTCATTTTAAAAAGGAGAACGATGAAAAAGAAAAGAAACGAAAACGGGGCATCTGAAGAAGGCTGAAGTTAACAAAACTAAAAGTAGCAAACCAGCTAAAAATCCTAGCTCAGCGACAACTCCACTTTTAAACTTCTGATTCTGAAGACTCAACTCATGTATTTGAAGTTCCTCATATTGACACTGGTAATGATCTGGACTCAGAGGACATTGATAAACAAACATGCTTGATTTGTGGTAAACCAAGAAAAATGAAATTGTGAATCCAATGTTTTATGTGCAAGTTCTTGCCCAATTCCGTCTGTACAGGCTGGAACGAAATATAAGTTACATATAGACCACGGAAAGGCGACGTTTGTTACTGATTTCATCTCTTAAATTTAATCTAAAATTTCGATCGATAATCTTTCGTTTGTTTTATGTAGTTTTTTTAGTTTGAATACGTTTTTTTTGTTACGTGCAATTTGTTATGATCAATATATGATCGCAAGAGTTTTAAAAAGTTATTTGATAATACTATATGATTTTGAATCAAATTGTTATCTCAATTTGTCATCTTACCCGACTGCTCGTAAGATGACGCAAATGACTTCTTTTTCTAAAATGAAATTTTTTAGCCCTACACTTAAAAGTAGAAACTAAAAAAATCTCAAATTAAAGCAAAGAGTTGCAAGAAGATTTTCCGAAACGATAACCCTCCTGCAACGAATATTAAGTCAGGAAAAATCACCAAATCTTAACACTCTTCTTTCCCCTATAGGGTAACTTCAATTAAATCATGTAATATGACAAACATAGAAATAATCAATGGAATATTTTCAGAGCTTCGTGGTTGCCATTGTCATCCCAGATAAAGAAACTGTGCTGCCATGGAGCAACGAAAATTTAAAATGTAATTCATGGAGTGAAATTTGCAACGATCCTGTAAGTCAAACTCGACTTTACCTTTTTATAAACATTCTTTTAACTTTGTCGTTCTCTGAAATAGTTTGAGTTCTCAGAGTTTCCGTACTTACAGAGAAGTAAAATTCAATAATTTTCAGAATTAATTTAAATTTTAAACATTTTGCTACCGTTAACAGAATATATATTAAAGCTACCATCTTAATGTTTGTAAAAGAGGACATCTCAGGAAGACTTGTGAAACTCATTTCATAGTTCATGAACGAGTTCTGCTCATTCAGAGAATTTTTATGCAATTAAGTAATTTAATTTTCTTGTATAAATATTCTTGCATTCTTTATGAAATTAATTAAAATTTTGCATAAAAATGCATAATATAATAAGAAATCACTTCATTGAAATTGCTGTAAAAATGCATATTGTATATATTGCTGTATATCAATTTCTTTCTTATGCCCTTCTTAAAGAATTTTATAATGTCATGGGTTTAGCATATTTTGTTGCAAGGGGGGTAAAATTTTCATAAATAAGCCAACTCCATAAAGGAAGTAATTTCTGTAGAGGTCTTGAATAGGTTTTAAATGTTAAAACTACGAAAAACATTTCATGCAAGTTGTAGCAATAAAAAATTCTTTTCACCAAAATAACTTCATTCGCTGTTTGTAACATCCAGTTTTTTGTTTTTGAGCTTTCTGGTATACGAAGAAAAAGTACTGTAATCGTTGAATAAAGTAGTTAAAATAAGCATTAATCTTGGGGGAAAAACACCATACAGACAAAAAAAAGAAGAAAAAGATATTTTTTTAATAAAAATCCACGGTTTAGACCACCTGAAGCATTAACAAGAAATATTTTTGGCCTCTGTATGATACGAGTAAGATAGGGGAAACTGTTATCCTTATGCCGAAATTTTCAATCAGTGCAAACTTCGGACAGAATCCTTCAACCAAAAAAACATAAGAAAGGCGCAGTTCGGGTCCGCGCCGTAACTTTTTCGTGAAAAGTTAGGATAAAATCATAAAACAAGTGTTTCGTATAAATATGTAATTGAATTATCAATCTTTTTATTACAATATTTATTCAGAATAGTATAACGGTTACAGAATAGATAAATCGCAAGTTTATCGCATGTAGCAAAGGTCTGTGGTATTTTGTGATTTATCTATTCTGTAACCATTATACTATTCTGTGTAAATATTGTATTAAAGAGATTGACAATTAAAATACATATTAATACGAAACACTTATTTTATGATTTTATCCCAACATTTTCACGAAAACTTTACGGCGCGGATCCGGACTTCGCCTTTCTTATGATTTATTTGGAGTAGCTTTTGATTGCGCCATCTGTTGTCAGTATATAGAACTACATTCATTTCGCGTATGCGCAGTAAAAC
Organism: Araneus ventricosus; assembly: GCA_013235015.1. Taxonomy (NCBI): domain Eukaryota; kingdom Metazoa; phylum Arthropoda; class Arachnida; order Araneae; family Araneidae; genus Araneus; species Araneus ventricosus. The sequence continues at coordinate 557,321 of BGPR01000149.1, forward strand.
ATTATTTACTACAAATGCTCATCTTTCCAGTAATATTCAAATTTTTGAATTAACATTTTAATGCAATGTTTCTTTTACGTATTGTCAAGTATTCTGTAAGTTTCGTAGAATTCGAAAGAAAATTCTGCATATTATAATCAAAAGACATGAGAAGTTTGAATTGAGAATTGAAATTTTCAATTTAATACCGATTTCTACTTATATTCTAATAAATAATTTTATTGGCTCACTTTGGGTCCTAGTAAACTCCTCTAGCTCTTTAAATCAGAATCAACCTCCTAGCTAAACGCGTTTGCACGCTACACTTATTCATAATCTTACATAAAGCTAATTCATAAGAATCACGCGCATGCGCCTACACTGGTACGATGACGTCAAAGGGAAAACAAATACTATGCGACAAACTCTTACAGATATGATCTATCAGTTGTGGGGTCAACCATTCTTTTCGAATTATTAGTCTCGTAGTTATTAGCGATTCAAATCTGACGGTATTTTGTCACACAAGTTCGTCCGACTATCATTGTAACGAGCGGAAAGACGTTTTCACGTCAAAAAAACCGTCCGTAATTTAAACGCATACTCGATTTCTCTGGCTAAAGAAATTCCTGTGACTTCAAATTCGTGCATGTTAATGTGCCTGTCCTATAACTGCATGTTTTCCTACGCTGTGATGCCCTCCTTCCGCCTTCAGGATAAGCAGTGGATTCCATGTTTAACTTGAAAAATCGTCTTTGAACTATGCTCTTGAACTTGACGTGACTCTTTTGAGAACATTTTCTTTCAACATCTCGTATGCACAATCGCTTTTGAGCACACGTTACGAGTGACATCTTTATACAAATAAGGGAACTACCAGAAAGTCAGAAGGAGTAGACTGCCCTTTGTGAATAAATAATGACAATTTTGTTCTAAATTTAGTGGCCATTTTATCGGCCGTCTTAACAAACTCCAACCTCCCTATGGAACAACCTTACACATTGACATTTACTGCTTTCAGATTTTATTACCATTTTTTAGGAGTTCTATATAATTTTTACTATCTCGTCCTTCGAAAAAAAGTGATAATCGTGCTACTTTTGAATACCTAATCAATACTTTCTGCACATAGGCAGTGAAAGCACTTATTTTTGAAGACATGCTGAAACGAGGAAAGGAAGGTGGCCTAAATTCATTTGAACAGGTAATTATATATCCTGAAAGATATTTTTAAGAGAACATATTTACTCTAATTATGGAACTTTTTCTTGTTCTTCTCCAAATGGTAAATCTCTAGATTACGGTTGGACAAAATCACTAAGGCACTTCTAATAGCAGGGGTTCTTATGAAGGAACAGGAATACAGTTTTCTGGAACTCTTCTGTTAACGTGGCCTAAAAACTGCCCTACCATCAGGAGAAAAACTCTGAGCAGGGTTGCCTCAAATAGACGAGACGAAGAAAGGAGGGATACAGATATGAAATAAACCGCAACATTTGCCAAACTAAACGCACTTCCGTTAGGCGAGGAATTCGTTTTCGAACGAAGTGCAAAGAGAAATGTCCTAGCTGCGCCAAATGAAATAAAGCCCTTTCATTCACCCCCAAAATGCAGTGGAATATCCCGTTTCCATAACGACTGACAAAGGTATGTCTGGTGTCTAGGGTTTCTCTCGTGGCAGTAAGACAGTAGTCGATATTCCAAGTTGGCAACATTCCATCAGCGCCATGGAAGTTATGCCTGAAATATGACGAGTTATTGCTAAGATTTGGCAGGTTTTTGTCTGGAGCCACTCTAACGGAAAAGTACCGGTTTAACCCTTAAGCATATATCACACGGACAGCTATCGTGCTCTGTTATCGTGAGCACGAGCTCAATGCCACTCACCAAAAAAGTTTGTAGCACGTGACGGGTCAGACAAGATGACAGAAATCGTGGGCTGTATTAGCTGGCGAATAATGTCATCGTCAAAGTCACACCTGATTGGTTTGAATATTTGCTGCTGACGCTTTTTCCGTCACCATCGTGTGCATTTTCAAGCCGGTTGAATACACCCCACGATTTCCGTCATCTTGTCTGACCGGTCACGTGCAACAAACTTTTTTGATGAGTGGCGCTCGTGCTCTCGCTAACAGAGCACGATAGCTGTCCGTGTGATATACGCTTTGCGATGTTGTCGGGAGACAAGATCTGTAATTCCTTTCTATCGCCCTTGTAGTTATTCAGTATTATCGACCCTCATTAGCAATTAATCCATCTATCACGTATGCTCTTATACAGCAGATTTAAGAAGTTAAATGATCAGCATATTGTTCCTTTCGACAGCTCTCGGAGTTATTTATTTCTGGCCTCCTTTCGTCATTAGCAATCAGTGTATTTATAACTACAGTGGTACAAACAATTTGCAAGGGAAATTATCTGTATGGGGATTATTGGCTTCGAACAGATTAATTTGAAGTAGGGAGGAAGTCCTAATGAGTCACAGATGCATTAGCCATACTAGGCTGTAAGAAAAGGAAGAGAAAATACTGGTATAGTATCTGTACCACCACTAAGACTAATATCAATTACTCACAAATGCACAATCCATTGTTGCCTTATATGATTCATAACTTCATTATTTTCATTGAAGTTATATTTTTCACAACTTCAGACATCTAAACAAACTGAATACTGAAAATAATAAGAGACAGAGAATGAAAACTGATAAATCAGTGATAGATAGAAAACGATTTTTGATGAATCGGAGAATAAAACCTTTTATACATATCAAATTCTACTTTGATAATTTACAAAAAGTAATATCATCAAAATTATCTAAGACGGACCAAGAGAAGCATTAATCCCATTGAGAAATATAAGTATTATAAAATATCGGTTTTTGGATTTGTGTATCCAGTAAATGGTGATTTAGAGGCCTCAAAGTTCGTCATTTGCTATATATATACATGGTTATATCCATCGCCTCGTCTTAGGGCGTAATCGGCAATATCCGTTATTTTTAAAGTCCGCTTGACAAGAAATCCCATGAATCAAAGATCCAGACTTCTCATCTATATTCCCGAAGGAATACACATCGGACATTCTACCGCTGGGGCCGGGGGAAGCTGAGTTACAGCAGCAAGAACTAATTAAATAAGGAATCATAAAGTTTAAGTTCACGTGCATCTGATATTTATAATTTTAAAACAAGGAAAGTTAAGAAGTTTCTTCCTTTTTTCACTGTAGCAATATCATTTAAAAGTTCAAAGTATTTATGAAATTGAACCTAAAGGAAGCACATCATGTGCCTTAGGAAAACATGCAAATTGCCTGGAATCTAGGAGAAGGAACACGGTAGGAAGGAAACAATTAGAATAACGAAAGGAACGATTTGCTCTGGCATTTCATACCATACAAAGAAAGCAGATCCTTTCGGATAAGAATAAATAGCAAGATATATCGATATAGAAGATTAATTACTCCATAATTTGTATTATTTAAACCAGATTCAAGAATAAATTTTACATGTCGATTTAGAGCTTTACCTCTATAGTTAATCACTCAAGGGAAGAGGAAGAATTTCTTGTTTGGCTTCTCGCCAAGAAATGTCATTCGAAAATTCTGTAGGGAACAATCTCCTCCTCTCGTCGATGTTTGTCGGTAATAGTTATGACCGCTTATTAGAAGGTTACTAAATTGCCATTACTTTAGCTCCCTTCCACATCCGTAGTGACGATTTTTAGGGGTTAATAAACAACAATTGTGAGGATTGTAGTGGAAAGACTTTGAAAACCAGACATAATGATGCCTCTTACACAAAAACTGTTTATGACTGTTGACAAAAATGGCGTTCCATTTTTGGGATCATGAAAGATTTAACACTTAGATTATGACTACAAATTCTGGAATACAACAAGCATGCCGATGTGAATTAAGCTTCGATTGTTCTTAGGACAAAGTAAGTAGAGACTCAGTTCTTGCTGTGATTCTTGTACCAACCATTCTTAGTTTGTTTTCAACAGTTTTTTTAATTAAAATATTTGGCCAGATGTCTTGGGGCTATGTTTTCACCAAAAACTATACCAAGCTATGAGTTTTAATGCGATATTTAAATGACATTTTAAATGATGTAAAGGACAGACTTTATATTTCTTTTTCATTATTAGAAATGATTTTAGAGATGAGATGATGACGACGAGAGTTTTAATTTGAATTAATATGATGGCAAAAGTTTAAGTACTCCCAATTTTGAAAATGCTTGATAATGGGCTTGGTTCTGTTTTCTGGCACATACATATAGCGTAGTTCATTTTTCTACCGTAGGAGCGCATACAGTATTGCCGTGTTTTATTTGAAATTAATTCCATTTAAATTCGCTACAAAGTAGAATATCCATTTTTATTGCAAGTTCCGAACATTTTTTACACATGGGAAGTTCTTGGGGTAGCATATTGAAGGTGCATTATTTCTAAATAACTCAAAAGCAACTGATCGATTGATAAACGTTTCCTTTAGTGGAAGCTATGAAACTGAGCATTTCAGATGCAAATGTGAATAACATCATTGGTTTTAATTTTAATATTTCTTTTCTACTACAGGTAAAGGCCATACACTTGCATCCTGAAGTTTTGACCTATGAAGCTGGTTTTCTTACTCTAACATCAAAAATTAAGCGAGATTTTTGCAAGAAGTACTTTGCAAAAGAGATTGAAACTTTGTTCAACAGTTATAAGGAATACGTTTAAAATCTATAATAAATCAACAATCAGGCCCAGAATAATGTATATTTGCATTTGTTTTTCATTTGCTTATTTAATTTGTTTCTTTATTTCAACATGTTTCTCTTCTGAATTTCTCAATTCCTATAAATTTTTCAAGTTGAAAATTAAAACATCAATTCCTAATGCATTGAAGATAGGTATAAAGTTTTCTAACATTTTGAGTGTTTTTAGAGATTATGTAATCAAAAGTGACAAACACCTTCACAAATTTTTTGGAAGTTTAAACTAAATTATTGCAATAACAAAACAGAGTATTATGCTATCTATGATAATCACACATTTGCAAACAAATTCCAAAATGCATATTTTGAGAAAATTTTTTTAAAAAAAATATTGAAGTGAAAATTTATATCTTACATTGCTCCAAATTAACTGCAGGGGAGAACAGGGCAAAATGGCGAATAGCTTATTTTAAATTCATACTGCTTTTACTTCACCACCATACAGCTATTATTAGCTCTCCACACTACTAGAAAGTAAAAAGCGCACAGTGAATTCACTGCCTCCATTTCGTTGTTTGTTATACAGGGTAATCCCGAATTCATAATACAAACCTTAAGGGCTGGTACTTATTGTACAGGAATGTATGGGCGCAAGAGATGCGGTGAGGCGCAAACACAGGAAATAGGAGATGAAAGGAAAGACAAAATGTTTATTAACAGCGTCGTTGATAAATGCAATGTTTACAATAACTGTTCAAAATTGCGTCCACCAACAGTGATACATGCTTGACAGCGTCGGTGGAGCGATTGGCGTACACGTTCAAAGATGGCAGGTATTTCACGCACACGTGCAGCATCCACGGATATTCGAGCAACGGGATCATCATCCGAGTCAACTGGAGTCGCATGAACAAGACTCTTCAGATGTCCCCATAAAAAGTAATCGAGGCTCGAATAATCGGGAGATAGGAGTGGCATTTAGGTAATTGCGTACATCAATGCTGAAGTGGGTTGGCGCCCCATCGTGCTGAAACCACATTCGGTTATGAATGGTGATCTGAACATCTTGCAGCAGTTCTGGTAAAACCTGTTCCAGAAAAATAAGATAACATTGGCCATTGAGTCGCTTCGGTAGTAAGTATGGGCCAATCAAATCTTTCCATTTATGTATTTCCTGTGTTTGCGCCTCACGGTGTCACTTACGCCCTTACATTCTTATACAATAAATGATTGTTACAATGCCTGTACCAACCCTTAAAGTTTGTACCATGAATTCGGGATCACCCTATATTGTGTTCATGTTTTCTGCCTGAATTCTTGTAATTTCAAGACCTTCAACGAAAGATCTCGTGGACTAACACCCGAGATTTTTTAGTTATTCTTTCTTTGCATGACTACCAAAGGCAATGCGCATTTAAAATTCACTATTTATTTTTATCCAGTACTTGTTAATCCCACCTAAAAAAAGAACAACCTTTAACACTTCCGATTAAGGCAAGCTGATAATGGCAAGTTGGTCATCTCGAAACAAGCAAGTTGGATTTTTACTGTTTTCTTTTCGAGAATATATGACATTTTATTTATTTTGTATAATTTTCCTGAGCTACATGATCCACTATCTATTGCACAATTTGTTGCAAGGCATGAGACCTTCAGAAAATATTTTAACAAGCTTTACCTATGAACGAGATACCGGTTCAGAAAGGCACTCAGAAGGTGGAAGAAGAATAAGGGGAGTAGGAACCTTTATACCGGCAGTGTTAAATTGGCCATTTTGATCTGCCTTTTCTCAAAATCTGTTATAGATACATGTTTTAAATTTTTTATAAAAGTAAAGTATACCTTTCTGATTATACTAAAATGAGCCTTTTTAAAAAAAAAAAAACTAAAAAAAATTATTTGTTTCAAATTTTTCTGTGTCAAAATAAGGTTAAATTTCATTCTATCCAATTAAATATTTTGTAAATTTATAAAAAATTAAAAATTAAACAAAAGCTCGTTTCATCATAATAAAAAAAGATGTACTTTACTTGCATAAAAAATTCCAAACATGCATCTATAACAGATTTTGAGAAAAGGTGCATCGAAATAGCCAATTTAATATTGCCGATATTAGGGTTCCGACACCCCATATAGCAGCAAAGACGCATATGGGGAAAGAAGAGGCTAAAGTGCATAAAAGTAGTTATTACAAAGAAACTGAAGTTTAATTCATTTAAAAAGCCCGAACCTCTGACGGTTATGACGTCATTTCAAACTTCCAAAGGAAATATAATACAGTGCCCTGCGTGTGATGAGATATATGTTGACACTCCATCAGAATATTAAACAGAGTACTGCAAATGCCACACATGGTGGGTCGAAGGTTACTCAGGCTCTGAATGAGGAGAATTTGTTACTAATATTTTGAAATGAAAAACAGTGGTTTTGAGTCCTATTGATTTATTATGAGCAGAACTTTTATCTAAAATAACCTTTTCATTACATGCTAATCAAGGAAAAAATACTTAACAATGTTTAATTAATTAGTGTTCTCTCTTATATTTCTAAAAATAAAAATTAATTGAACTTTTGTCATAATTTTCATCTTGCCCTGGTACCAGGCTAGTTGGCACTTTGCTATGATTTTTTTAACTGGCAAAATAACTTTTATTATTTTAAAATAAAAATTTCTCAGTTTAATTACAACACAATAAAGGCCAATCTAATAATACTTGCAAAGAAAAAATTTACCTCATAGACTGCAATTTATTATAAATGATTAAATGTTATCACCGCCATCTTGCTCTGGTCTCCAGGATGGCTCCAAAAACTCGATTGTTCCAATATTGAATTCTACAAGGGAGCGAAAATTGCCTATTTGTATGCTGATGATCATCAGAAAAATAATGAAGGAAAAATTATACTTTGGATCTTCATATCGCGGAAAGAGCCTAACCTTTATATAGGTTAAGATTTCTGTTTCCTAATAGATTCTACGTATTTGACTTTCGATTCCTGATAATAGAAAAAACGTTTTTAAAACACACTCTTCATTTTAGGTTCTCACATCACGGCTACAATCTCCGAAATCTGGAAAAATATCGTGGTTTTATTCATATACTAAATATTTTTCTGAATTAAATGAGATATCTATTGAGGACACGTAAAATTAGAAACAGAAAATATAAATCTAAGTAATAATTTGAAATTAAACAATTGGAAATATGAAATCAGAAGCATAATATATATAATATAAGCACCACCTGGAGGCCTCTAACGCTCTAGGAATGTGGGCGTGGCTCGCTAAGAAGGGAACAGGAAAGGGTTTTTTTCTCAGAATTCGCGGAACGGTTTTCGAAGGGGGAAATGAATTTCACTTATCTTTCAAAGAGAAAGCGTTAAGTATTGTTGGTAAACAAAACGGATAGAGAAGATCCCACTGCAAGGAAACGAAGGTTAACAAGAGAGATTTGCACGATGGAGGCGAGACAAAGACAAGAGACATTAAACAGAATTCAAACAGCAAATATTTAATTAATTATAATTAATTTAATTTTGAACTTCTCGGAGATCTTTACTTTCGTTTTTGTTAAAAAGTTTCTTTCTTTTTCGTACTTAATTTTAGAATTGAATATTTATATATTTTGCAAAACGAAAGTTAGTGTCCATTGATTCATCATTTCTGTTTCTCATGCTTTTTTATTTCTTAAGCACTGACAATCAGATCTGAGATTTTGTTGCCAAGCTAAAAGTCCGTCTTAGGCACAAATCATCTAGTGAAACATAATAGTATAAAACCAAATAATAAAAAACACATCGTATTAGTTACGCGCAAATGCAGCAGATACCAAATTAACAATGAAGAGATTAAGACTAAGTAGGAACAATAACTCAAAATGGATGTGAATCCAGCTAGACACGTTTTCAAGAATCAGGCCAGAGCAAAGACTGAAGAAAGGCGGGATTTTTTTCAGTAATGGGCCTAAAAAAATGTCAAAAAATTTAACCGCTCGTGACCCGAAACATCCTGAAAAGAAAGACTAAAGAAGACCATATCCAATCACAAGAGAGAAGGAGAAACAAAAACTTACTTAGCTCAAAGAAACAAAAGAGCGACGTTGTAAACTTTTTACCGCCATTTTAACCCTCTGAGCGTTTCACACGTATTTCTACGTCGACCTTGGACTATCCCATAAGCGGATAACACGCGTTTCAACGTGTGGTCAGAGATACGCCGAAAGCGGTCAGCACTGAAATATACGTCTCTTGTGAACTGTCTCTAAAGCGAGATGAACGTAATTTTCCGAATTTCTTCCCCCTTCCGTGGTTTGACATTTTGATTGATTAGCTGGGTAGGGTAGCGGTCGACACAATGAGTGCTGATAAGAATGTACTTACTGCAAATTAGAGATACCACAGGATCCAAGACCCCACACCCCTTTGGCTTGGGGCATTTTAACGCTATCTGCATTGAGGTCTTCTTTCAGAAAGAAGGTCAGTTTTGGATTTTTTTTTTCTAGTTGTGTGTGTCCGAATTTGGATTCTGTATAAGTCCGGTTTAATGTTTGTCAGCCTGGATTGAAATTGTATTATGTTTCAAGTGTTTTCTCGTAATACACTTATGTTATATAAGATTTTATTTCAATGCATCAATGTTTTAATCGAATTGTTAAGTAAAATAGATTTTGTTGCCCAATCTCTTTCAATACCCCATTCAAGCATAGAAAAATTTGAGAAGACTGGGGTGATAAGAAAAGAGGGGGGTTGTTTATTTCGTTATATAACATTGAATTGAGAAAAAAATAACTAAGGTTTAGGTGTGATTTTTTAAAACTATAGCAGTTTTTTTTCTAGATGAGTTTTCTATATTACACTACTTAGAATTTCTTTTAAATTCATCAAAATGAAATAAATTCCGAAAAAAAAACAATTATTTTTTCAAATAATTATTATTCAATTTATTTTTTGCTCACTCTGAACAAACATTGAAACAAATGTTAAAGAAAAGGGATGAAAATTTTATTTTTTATGTTTTAAAATATTGTATTTTTGTTAGAGAAAATTTTGGTTTACATGGAAACGTAAAGAATAATATCAACTAATGATCTTAACAGACTTTTAGTTATCTTATTAAGAGTCTGATAACATCTGCAGTTTAAGTTTATTTCAATAGTCAGTGAAAATGTTTATTTCTTTTTTAAAATGTAAGAACACAAAACCATTTCTAAGAAAATATCAATGCTTACTTCAATGATACTGTATTTATGCACTAGTTCCTTGAGCGTTATAGTTTTGCTAATATGCATTCTTCATTAAGTGTCAAATCTAAATGCCTGAATTACATTGCTTTTGGTAGCTCTTATGCCAATTGCGAGCTGAATTTTAATAGATGCTATGAGACAAGAATCCACTAATATGTGTTACAAACCTATAATGCATCCCGACACGTTATTAACGAGTTTGAAGACAGTACTTCTAATAATAATAGTAGTCTCAGGCATTGAATTATTTCCAAACTCCACCGTCACATGCTAGACAGTGTGTTTTATCACAATATCTTGTGTGTGTGCTGTGATTTGTAAAGTATAATTTTTTTAAATAAAATTCTGATTTATATACAGGTTTTTATTTTCATTCTGAACTTTAATGGATAATAATGAGACTCTTATTTATTTTCCAAGCTGTATGATATATTTGAATTAGATCTATAATTTTATTTTTTAAGAAAAACAGTAAAGTGTCAGTTTTATGTTAGTTAAATTTCCTTTATATTTGGTATGAAAAGGCCCAAAAATGTTTTTGAATATCACACCGATAACGTCCAAGACATTTATAAATTGTGAAAAGGCACCTGATTAATTTCGAATAGGTGTTAAATTTTTCTCCTTATTCTTTGATTTTGCGAAGTTTGCAAAATATTGTCTGTAGAAAAAAAAATTCAATAATATTTTACTTCGTAGCTAGCGCATTTTCGTAAAATTGATAGGAAAAAAAAGTTTGATCTTTTTTACATTCTAGTAAACGAAGTATACAAAGAGAAAGAATTATAATCGTTGATCGTAAATTTTTCAACACGAGATTTTGACGAATCTCCAGTTTTTAGACCTCCCCGAGTCCGAAAAACACAATTTTGGAATTATGTTTGTGAACACAATAACTCAACAACGGTTAGAGTTAGAAAGAAGGAATCTTTTATATGGACTTAATACAAAATTAGTATATTTCAATCAATTTTTGGATAAAGTCCGTCCAAGGAGAATTTGTAGGTTAGGGTTCATATCAACACGATAATTTCAGAACTTAAACAGCTAGATAGATAAAATTTGGTACACAGTTTTAAAAATTAGGAATGTAGGTCCGTATTAAATTTTGGACGAAATCCCTCGACGCGTTAACTGTCTGTTGGTTTCTGTAATCGCATGCTTTTGAACACGATAATTCCTAAACGCAACGACTTAGATAAATGAAATTTGGTATGTGGTCTTTTAACCCTAATTGTCCAATTTTCGTTTCAATCGGGTAAAAAAAAACTTTAATGCCCCTGAAACTCAATATGCCATTACATTTCGATAAAAAAAAACTGTAAATAAAGAATTAAAGGGGCCGTTCAAATATTACGTAAGCATTTTTTGGTATTTTTTGACCCCCTCCCCCCCTTGTCAGCAAAAATAAGCAAATCGCAAAACCCCCTCTTATAATTACGTAAGCAAACTACACCTCCCCGTTATTTTTTTTTTACAAAATGTATAACAATAATAATCTAATTTTAAAAATTTTAGGATTTAATTCAAATAAAACCAGCGGGAGTGACCTCCCCTAAACTTTCTCTTATACTTCTCAAACATTTGTCATTTCCCTTCCCCCTGCGTGGATAAAAAAATCGAACCTACTGTAACCCAGAATTCAATGACTATCAGAAGGTTTTTCATTGTAGATTATAGTGATAGTAAAATATTTAGGTGAAAAATCATATTGAAAGAAATGCGTATGTATTAAAAGTTAGCAATATTTATTTTCTATCAAACTGTAGCCAATGCACAAGCTCCGTGTGCAGAGGAGAAAACAGGAGAAGACCTCGTTCGTTAGCTTGCGCATGCGCAGAGATTGCTTCCAGTACGCAAGTAAAACAGGGGAAAAGTGATGTAATCCTTCCGCGTGCACAGAGATTGCTACCAGTACGCATGCGTATGGAGAATCGGATTAGAAAAATTAATTATGCAATTTGAACGCCTTTCTCGTTACCGATTCAAACGAAATTTGGGCACAGACCGACAGACAGTCAACCCTTTGACGGATTTGGCCCAAAATTTTATACGGACCTACATTCATGATGATAAAACTGTGTACCAAATTTTATTCATCTAGCTATTCAAGTTTTTCAGTTATAGTGTTCACATGACCGCGGACAGACGGACTTCCCGTGGACGAATTTTGTCCAAAATTTGACAGAAACCTAAAGCTTATGTTTAAAGACCACATACTAAATTTCATCCCTGTAGCTCTAATAGTTTTCGAGTTACCGTGTTCACAGACACACAGACAGACATAATTCCAAAATTGTGTTTTTCGGACTCAGGGAGGTCTAAAACATGGAGATTCGTCAAAATCTCGAGTTCGAATTTTTTGACGATTACAATTTTCTCTTTGTATACTTCGTGTACGAGAAAGTAAAAACTCTAACTCGGCTTAAAATGAAAAAAAAAAAAAATGTAAGTTTAATTTCCTTACAATTTCAAGTTTAAGCTTACAAAAATCAATTTTTCTTTTGCCAAATTTATCTTTTTTTTTTCAAATTTAATTTTTTTAAATTAAATTATTTGTGCAAGTTACAAGAGATTTTCGGAAATAAAGTGATTTTAATATCTTACGTAAGCATCACTCATACTCCCCTTCCTCCCTTGCCAGCAAAATAACGCAATTCGCATTCCCCCCCCCCCCCCCCTTGGGTGCTTACGTAATATTTGAACGTTCCCAAATTTAATTTTGAAAAATTTGCGACTGGATGCTGCATTACCTGGACAATAGTATCAAAGTTTCAAATTTCAGTTGAATTAAATTTCCGATTATTATAATAGAAGATAATCTCTTGCGTACTAAATAAAGGTATATGAATAAGCTATTTCTTCCAATATTTAGCGCCTTAGTTTTCAAAATGTAACCTTTAGTTTGAGAATTATTAACTCGTTCTCTTAAAACGCATATGTAACGAGTTTCATTACAAAAGGCTTGTAGCATATTATTTTATTTAAAACATTATTCAGGGTTAAGAAGGTTATTTATAATCTATACTTATAAAAGGCAATGTTTGTGTGCGTGTGTGTGTGTGTGTGTGTGTGTGTGTGTGTTTGTCTGCGATGTCCAGACGAATCTATCGCACTTACAGCCATGAAATTTGGTACACAGGTAGTCGTAATGGTGACTGAATGCACCTCGAAGCCGAAATTTTAAATTTTAATCTAGAATTTTTTTTATTTAATGTTTTGTGTTGTTTTGTTTGATTTTTCGCGCTAATTTCTCAATAGAATGGTTTCAAATAACTGTACGACAAAAATAGAAACACCATCGGAAAGAGCACGCGATTTCCGTTCTAATGAAGTTAGTTTTGAATTTCTAACGCAATTTACTGAATTTTGAGAAATTTTTAAAAAATACCCAGTTTTGGCATCAAGATGTTAGTTTTGATTTTTAATTTGTTGCATCCGACTTTCTAATAACACTATTATTTTCAATTTTTTTCAGCTGATAACTAGAACGGTTCTCTCTGATTTAAAACAAGAACGGTTAAAATAACTTTTCCCGTTTTTTTTAAATTAAATTATTCCTGGGCAGATGTAAGTTATTTTTGTCGAGCGAAATTTCTTCAGCGACAATCTTTCGGAACGCAGATTTCAATTTGATTGGATGAACGGTCAGGTGACGTCATAACCTTCGGAGCTGTTTGTCATGTTCTAAGAATTTTTTTTTCAATTTGTTGAAGTCAGGGTTCCACGGGCAACAATTTTTTTATATTGTTTTGGATTAATGTACTCTGTACTGTTTTTCTACATGTTATTATCGCGGAAAAAATAAGCCGGAAAATCTATAATGTGTATTTTTTGTTTTGATTTTGTTTTGAAAACTTTTTCGTATCATTGTGGGCGATTTTTTTTTATTTTGTTGAAGTCCTGATTCCACGGGCATCGCCGTGCGCGTACTGCTAGTCCTTCATATATATTGATTATCGTTGGCTATTTTGGAATATAGATTATTATGTGACTATCTATATAATAAGTGTTTATGTGCATACAAAACGGATTAATCCAGTTAAGCGCTGTTTATATTTGTGATCGGCTCTAAATTTTCTACCTTTTACCGAATACTAAATCAAGAAACAATATGAAAAGTTTTATAGTGCCAATAGAGATTAGTAAAATATATATATATAAATGGCATTGTTGTTGATCTTTAAAATTTGGGAAATTATTTTTACATTCGTAGACTAATATACTGACGTGTAGACTGAAAATAAATTGAAGTCAAGAATATAAAAAAGACAACTAATAATATGAAGTACAGCCAATATCTAAAATACAACTATTAATAAACAACAAATAAATTGAAGTCACAGACATCTAAAGAATATCAGCTTTCATGCAACTTCAATGATGTTCATATTTTTAGAAACTCACAACATAAAAAATAAGTAATATAGCGTTCATTTTTTTGGCCCAACGGTCTGGCATTTGTCTGGTGTCACGGCGTTTATTTTTGTCATCTGGTGTTATGGACACGGGCAATATGCAGAATGAGGGCATCTTGAAGATATTCAGTCACGCCACAGATGGGATCTTCCGAAAGCAATTATTCCAGGCCCAGATAAATACCCCAGAATTCCCCTGGCACTGTAGTTTGAATAGGTTCCAAGCTGAATAGAACAGATTCTTGCGGTTATCCTCTCCATGGGGGGTGCTAATCGTTCCTCGTTCAGAGGGGGGGAAGAGACTCGATCTGCAGCGCTTTCGGAACATTTTCTGTTGGGAGGAAGGCACACTTTTAAAACAGATAAAGGTTCTTCAATCGCTCGCTTTTGGAATCGCTTTACAAAGAAGACCGAACCACTCAGAGGGTTAAAAACCTGCTCTAAAAGTGATTACTTGGGAAGGGAAATAATTATTAGCCGCGAAGGAAATTGATTAAATTGTCATCTATTGAAACTATCTGTGGGACAATAGATTTTTTTCAGACATTATAGCTACCCTCTTTATTTAAAACTTTAATGTTGCAAGAATTTTTTTGGAAATTCATTATATTCAAAGTTTGTATTAAATTAGCTGTTACTTTTTAAAAATTACTCCTGTTATTAAAAATGTGTTTAATTCTTTGAAATTAAGCAAAACTGAGGTTTTTAAAAATTTTAGTGTTAAGTTTGGATTGAAAATTGCTCAAACAATCTACCTTAAAATCAAAGTCATTTCTTTTGTCATAAAGTCCAACCAAGAGTTCACCATCAGAAATTCCCATTTCTGTATCCAGATAATTTCAACACAAATTATTTTTATTTTTTATTTTTATTTAAGGAGTTCTGTTGTAACAATATTATTATCATCAATGTTTAATAAAAGTAAATCATCAATGTATCTAAAACCATAAATTAAATTAGCTTTAGTTTCTTTGCTTTCAAGAAATATAAAAATTCATTAGCACTTGAAAATTTCGCACCATTGGATTTCTTCTAACTTGTTTATAAAAAGTGATTCCATTAAAAAGTTAATTATCCAAATTCTTGAATCTACATTGATCCATTCAATCTTTTCCCCAATAAATTCACTGTTAAGATAGATTTCTAGCAAAGATATACAGATCTCTAATAAAATTTCACGTGGTATGCTGGTATTGAAATTTTCAAAATTAAAAGTATTAATATTATTTATAGTGTTATTTTTTTTATAAAAATGAAAACTTCTTGGTTGTCGTCAATAATTAAATTTCCTCTTCCTTAATATTGTCTAAAGAAACTTTAAGTAGTTTAAAGAATGATTTCTCCAAAAAGACACCAGGGCTACAAGTTAAAAATCTAAATTTAACTGGTTTTTTTCTGGAATTTAAATGTTGGAAACAAGCACGGATAACTTAGAGAACTAGTCTTGATCAAATTTCTAACGAATTTAGACTAATTATTTAGTCTAATTCCCTTTTCCCATTATTTAATAAAAACTCAGTTTCATTTAAATTGTCCTCATTAACTAAAATTTCTTTATCATAGAACTTACACGTAATACAAAAATTATTTGCTGCCTTCTCTCTCTCCACAGTAGTAATTATAAACTTTTCTTTTCGAGTTATCTATTTTATTCTTAAGTTGTTTATTAGAAAAAGTGTTCCTTTCTCTGAAGTGACACTCTTTTCTAGTTACCTTATTTCGGATCTCCACCAGTGTTACGATACAAGCATCTTTAAATTATAGGTAAGTAAAATCGCTTACCTTTGTTTGGTCGTATCTCGTTTGCTTCATACTGGAGTGGCTTTAATCCAATCTGAAATATCTCAGTTATGTGGCAGGTATGAAGTCAGGGAGAAAATCTTTAAGAATAAAAATATTTAATAATGATTAAGTTTACATGATTAATTTTACATTTACAAAAGTTAGTAAAAGGGGATTACAAAAACGCGCGTAGCATAGTTGGCCGCCAAAACGAGAGCAAGTAAACGAAACCCTGGTGGCGGGGAAGGAAAGTTCTCTTCAGTTAAAACTGGTTACAGTTAAGTTCAGTCCGTGGTGGTTTCCGACACTCTCCCACATTTGAGTTTCGTCGAGGTTTGCAGAAACTCAAATAAATGAGTCCAGTAGAGCACTGGCCTTTAGAAGCCGGCCATAACGGGATCTTCTTCTGGAACACACGTTCACATTCGGGTTCACATCTGGAACTGCAAGAGAGTCACTAGATGTTGGTACACCATCAGGAATCATTGTGGATAGCGGATCGCTCTTTGGGGGCCTTGGGACAGCATACTTTTCACTGTGGCTGATCTCAAGAGGAAAGAGTCTCTGTATTGGACGTAGGAAAGATCCAGATTTTGTCTGGATTTCAACTAGACGAACTTTCTTGTCTTTTCCCAGGTATAATTTTATCACTCTTCCCAAGGATTCTCTTGACGTTACTATCACCGATGAGAACAATGTCTCCTTCTTTAATTTTAGATTCATTACAAATCTTGGAAAATTCTCTAAGATGTCCAAGATATTCGATTCTGAAACGTTTTCTGAGATCTGGACACAATTTTTGTCTGTAGAAGAATCTTTTATTCATTCTCTTAGCGTCTATTTGATCTATATCTGGAACTCCTATTTCTTTTACATCTTGTAAAAACATAGCAGGTGTTAATGCTACAAGATCTTCATTGTCTTCACTTAAGTATGTCAAAGGTCTAGAATTTATAATGTCCTCAGCATCACATAGTACAGTGCACAATTCTTCAAACTGTAAGGAGGCCTTTCCAAGAACTTTTCTTAACAAAGATTTCAACATACCTATAAGACTTTCCAAAAATCCGCCCCACTAGAGGGCTGATGGGTGTTTAAATTTCCATTGGATTTTCTTTACTGAGACGTATTCTTGTATTTTAACCCAAACAACAGATTTCAGCTCATTAGAAGTACCCACTAAGTTGGTTCCATTATCTGAATAAATTGTAGCTGGTCTCTCTCTTCTAGAAATAAACCTTCGTAAAGCTAGAATAAAACTATCTGTCGATAAACTAGTTACCAGCTCAATGCGGACTGCACGATAAACAAACATTTGGTTTTGTTTTTCAAATATAGTGGTCCGCACAAGTCAACTCCTACTACTTCAAAAACATAAGCATCTCTGACGCGATCTTCGGGTAGTGGAGCACTTACTACTTCTAATGGCCGAGATGAAAAACGATGGCATATTACATAAGTCCTTATTACTTGACGTATTGTCTTCCTGCTTTTTAATATCCAATAATTCTCCCTTAAACTCGACATCAAAATCTGTATCCCAGCATGACTAAGTTCAACATGCTTTTCAAAAATAAGTTTCCCGATAACGTCATGCTTTGAAGGCTGCAAAATTCGAAATCTATATGTCGGTAGATCACTTCTTTGAGAAATTTTGGTCTTTACTCTTAACAAACCATCTGAATCCAGGAATGTCTGTAAGTTCAGTTTTTCGTTTCCCGAAAAACATTGACTTTGAACATGTTTTAAAATGAACTTTTCTGCAGCCTCCACTTCTTCAAGATCTAAAGTGCCGCCTTTTCTTTCTTTTTTCTGGGTTTTAGCATTTTTATAAAAACGGAAAATCCAAGCCGTGATTCTAGTCATTTTCCGGAAAGAAGATACCTTAGAAAAGTATTCTAATTGCTCTGTCGTGGTGTTAGTGACAGACACAATAGATTTTCTTTTTTCGGAGTTTACAACGTCAAAATCTGGTATAGTTTCTGAAACAGGTCAATCTTCTATAGGCATTCGCAGCCAGTTTGGACCCTCCCACCAAAGAGATTTCACAAGTTCCTCTGCATTGGAATCTCGTGATGGAAGGTCAGCTGGGTTTAATGTTCCAATTTTGTGCCTCTAGTCTTCAGGAGTAGTGAGTTTACGGATTTTCAGCACCCTGTTGTAAACGAACGTTGCCCAATTCTCATTTTTTTATCCAATACAAAGCATTCATGGAGTCAGACCAGTAGAAGATGGGTATTTTCTCAAGTCCAAGTTCGGAGATGATTGCTTTTGCCAATCTAGCTCTAATAGTGCATGACAAAAGTTCTAGGCGTGGAATAGAGATCTTCTTCAAAGGAGCAACTCTATTTCTGGCTTGTATTAACTGGCACGACGTATTATCAGCAGATTCAGCTCTCAAGAAGATACATGTAGCATAAGCACTCTGTCTTGCGTCACAGAAAACATGGATGCACAATTTGGAATCTTCTGCAAAGTACTCGTACACACCTTGGTATTTCAATAGCATTCAATTTCGGCAACTTCATCTTCCAGCGTTCGAATCTTTCAGTTATCAGCAGAGGGAGTTCAGCATCCCAGGACAACCCCAATTTCCAGCATTCCTACAACAAACATTTGGGCTCTAGAGTCACTGGACAAGAAAATCCTATCGGATCAAAGATTCGATGAACGGTTGACAGGATTTTTCTTTTTGTAGTAGGTCCTTTATCTTCTTTCATCAAACTTTTCATATCTAGAGACATAGTGTCCTTTGGCAAATTCCACAGAAGTCCAAGAACTGGAACCTTTCGGTCTTCTTGCCTTTCTTCAATTTTGTCTTCTGTAGGAGAATGCTCCCACCCTCGAAGTTCAAACTTAGCAGTAGATAATAGTGCTAGCGATTCCGAAATAAATCTGGCAAGTTCTTTTTTTGTGTTGACGCTGAACACACAATTATCAACGTAGAAGGACCTCATAAGTTGCTGAGCTGTTTCCTTGAGATGATTTGGAGCATTTTTTAAATGAAGTTCTAATGTAGCTCCCAGAAGGAAAGGACTGAAGGAGATTCCAAACACAACTCTTTTGTTCTGCAAGATCTTGATATTTCCTTCTTTTCCTCTATCCTTCTATAAAAATCTAAGATATGGTCTATCTCGTTCTTGTAATCCAGTTTGCAGAAAGGCCTTCTTGATGTCAGCTATTACTCCATATTTTCCAACACGAAAGCGATTTATGAGAGATGGAATGAGTTCTACCAGATTTGGTCCCTTTTCGAGGCAGTCATTAATAGAAGGTGTATTCCTTTCTTTAGCTGAACCATCAAAAACGGGTCGAACTTTGGTCGTAGAATTCTCCTTGAAGACAGGATGGTGAGGTAAGAAATGCTGTCATTGTTTGATTTCTTGCATAGGATCAACTTCTTCAATAATACCCTCCTTCTGCCAATCCTGAAAAACATCATCATAATCGACCATCTTTTCGGCACGTTCTAAGGCCTTTATACAACTGTTCACTCTTCGTTCAGCTATCTTTCTGCCATCAGGAAGAGGTGGATGATCATGTATCCACGGTAGACTGGCAATGTAGCGTCCTTCGTTATCTCGTTTCACACTGCGTTCAAAATGTTCCTTCGCCGTTTCTTGTAGTTCTTTTCTACTTTGATTTTCCGCAGGGTCATTGATATTCAATGTATCAAGCCTCCAAAGATCGGATATATTTACGTCGTTGACAAGTAAAGACATTAGCGTACTGGAAATATCGTTATTAGTAATTCCTGAGCTTCCAATAACTGTCCACCCTAACTTGGTGTTCATCGCAATTAGATCAGGTGAAAGGTTTTTAATTTCCCCTGTAAACAATCTGGCTGCTGTATCTGCCCCTAATAATATGTGAATCTCCTTGGGATCGTTTTCATACAAACAAAGATTTTCATTTAAACAAATATCACTAGCAAATATTCCCAATTGTTTTAATTCTTCGATATTTTTAGGGTCTTTTAATTTGGGAAGAGAAGTACAAATTTTATTCTGATCTATTACTTCTACATTACATGAGAAATTATTCTCGGTATTACGCAATTCAACGGAATATTTCTTGTGGTTTTCCCGCCTTTTCAGCCCTCCGAAAAGTCCATGAGTCACCGTTTGTTCCCCAACACACTTCAATTTCATCACATCCGCTACGTATTTGCTGACATACGACCTTTGGCTCCCAAGGTTAATGATCAATCTAACATAGTGTTTTAAATCATTATTTTCGACTCTAACAATTAAATTCTGTAGATAAACCTCACGGGAACATAAATTGTTCGCCAACGTGAAATTTTCATTTAAAAGATTATTGTCATCCTTATTTTCATTCAAATGGGTATTATTTTTCAGAACAGAATTATCTTGATTGCATAATATGGATAAATGTCTTTTACCACAGAGAGTACAAACTGTTTTTGCGGTACAAAATTTAGCAAGATGAAATGGCTTTGCACAAAAAAACACGCGGCTTTTTTAGACAGTATTTTTTTTCGTTGTTTGAAACTTAAAGAAAGTACGTAATCGCAATCAACAACAGCATGAAATTTTTTGCAGAATAAGCAAGCATTTGTTTTTCTTTTTACTTCAGAACTGATCAAATCTGAACTGCTAAATCTCTTTGAAGAAAAATATCTGGAATTGTTTATTTTTTCGCTCGATGAGTCATAACGCGGATATGAATACTTTTCTTTTTTCGAACTTACGGGAGAAGCATACATTAACGATCGTTCTTTTGCTTTTAGCTGAATAGACAGGAAGTCGACCAATTCATTTATTTCATATTTATCCGATTTCATGCTTTTATTATATTCTAAAACGAGATCGAGGGGAAGGCATTTCAACAGGAGGGGGCAAAGAAGGTTTTGGTATGTTTCTTTCAAAACATTAAGAGATTCAAGAGATCGTATTTCTGTCTGTATATTATCAAAGATTTTTTCGGAATGATACAATATCATCCGAGTTCTTTAATGGGCAGATACGCAGTAAATTATTCAAATGGGTATTAATGAGAACATCTGATCTTCCAAAGCGTTCTTTAAGTCATTTTATGGCGATTTTATAATTCTCTGGTGTTAACGCAAATCCTTCTATAGTACTAAGGGCAGAACCACCTAGGTGGGCTTTTAAGTAATTAACTTTACTGACTTCACTTAATGAATCATTTTCATGTATGGCTGATTCAAAGGAGTTCCAAAATGAAAGCCATAAACTTGATTGCCCGTAGAATTTAGATATCGCAAGTTTTGGCAATTTAATGTTCGATGATTCTTTATAACAGGAACTTGGAACATTCAAAGAATCAACATTTTTTGTTCGTTCGCGTATTTTTTTTTTCGCTCTAAATTTCCAAGTTATAATTTTTTGGGTGTATTCCGCTACTTCTTTTTCTTCTTTTTCTAATTTGTCATCGGAAACGAATTCTTCTATTTGTGAATGTAGATTCTTTAATTCGTTTGACTCAACAGCAAGCTGTTCTAACATTTCTTCTAATGCGTCGACATTTACATCTGTTTTCGTTAATTCTGTTTCAATAGCTTTACAAATTTTAGTAACAGATGTTCTCGTTACTCCCCGTTTCATTTTTAACCTGACACTTTTATCATCCGTTTTTAAAATTGAATTGTTCGGAATTTATATTCAGTAAAATTCAATAATATATAAATTCAATAATAAATCAGTTCAAATTCTAATCTATATTTTTTCAGCTCTAAATTAAATAAATCACACCATTATCCCGGCAGGGATGCCACTTAGTGTTACGATACAAACATCTTTAAATTATATGTAAGTAAAATCGCTTACCTTTGTTTGGTCGTATCTCGTTTGCTTCATACTGGAGTGGCTTTAATCCAATCTGAAATATCTCAGTTATGTGGCAGGTATGAAGTCAGGGAGTAAATCTTTAAGAATAAAAATATTTAATAATGATTAAGTTTGCATGATTAATTTTACATTTACAAAAGTTAGAAAAAGGGGATTACAAAAACGCGCGTAGCATAGTTGGTCGCCAAAACGAGAGCAAGTAAACAAAACCCAGGTGGCGGGGAAGGAAAGTTCTCTTCAGTTAAAACTGGTTACAGTGAAGTTCAGTCCCTGGTGGTTTCCGACAACCAGAATTCTTTGTTTCCATACGCTAAAGCCTTCAAAAGGCCCACTGGTGACGCGCTTTACGCCCTTTGCTAAGCAGTGTCGGTGAGATCAATAAAAATACCCTTAAACAGGTCAGTTGTATATTCTTGCCATCTTTGCAATGGAAATATCCAAATCCCGACCAATAGAAGTCTCAAGATCTTTTCAAAGCTCAGTTTTAACTTAGTTCTGCGTGTCTGATTTAACTACTTTCAAATTTATCTATAAATTTCCTAAGTTCTTCTTCATTACAATGGCAGTGTGAACTATTAATCTCATTTAGGTTTTCACTACAATAATTATAGCTGCAAATTCCTTTTTTAAGAGTCCTATGATATTTAAAGGCAATTGAAATTTCTGTTCCTTCCTTAACAGGGAAAAAGTCTTTACTTTTGTGAAAAATCTATTCTAACCCCAGTTTTTCAATTATAATATACAGGAAGTAAATTATACAAAAATCTTTATTATGACTGTTTATCTTTGGAAAATAGTTTGTTATCACCTACTCTTAGTTTTTCTTTTATTAGGTCCAGGATTATAGATTTGGTGAAGGCATTTTCAAATTTTATTTCTTCGAATTCGTTTTTAACAAACCATTTCCTTCAACCTATCATAGGTTTTACCAAACCTATTGATTCTGAGCCCGAACCAATATATTTTTATTTTCCTAATATTTTCCCGATCTAGATTGTAATATTCTTAGAATTCTCTCAACTGATCGATGTATATGCATAACAAAAAGTTATTTAAACTAAAAATGTATCAGCTTCATTTATTTCGTTTGCTTACTAAAACACAATGCAAAACTAAGCTCCAAAATTACAATATTATTTGTTACTTAAGAACGAATGGCAAGAATGTAGAAAATAAAAAAAAATAACAAACCTGCAAAGAAACACTTCATATATTAAAACATCGTTATGTCTCTTAAATTTCTTGCATGATATTTCACTCTTTTTTCTCAACCAATATTTTGGAGATTACTTTATTGCTCGAAAAATAAGACATAAATACTACAAGAAAATATTTTTTCATCAGTTAGATCAAGCTATTTTCAATTCTTATCTTATTTACTAAAAGCAAGATGGAAAAAAATCCTATTTGATGTTTCGTTTGTCTTTAGTAGATGAACTTATTGAAACGTATCGGTCATCAAACACCATTCCAAAAAGAGGCCGGCCAAGCTTGAAGGATTACTCTAATCGTTTGATTGAAAGGCACCTTCTTAGGCAAATACCTCCATCTGATAAGAAAAGGCAACCATCAGGAGAATGCAAAGTTTGTTGTTCGAGAAGAGATGCAAACAATAAGAGATGTAGGAAGGAAACTCGGTACTGCTGTCCATATTGTGACGTTGTACTTTGCATCTCTTGCTTCGAAATTTATCACACAAGAAAAAAATCATTGATATTTATTTGTATTATACCTAAGTTTCATAAAATTCTCTTTTAATGTTTAAAACACATATCTTTTTATTTTTCCTACGTACTGGAAAACGAACATTGAGTCACAATAACCCTGATTTTTGGTTTCTCTGAAAAATTTAATCTTCTTAATTTCAAGCTAAAAAAAATCACAAAATTAAAAATGAATACACGTATTATGCATACACTTATTTTTATACAATTTTATTGAATAAAAAATAAACACTTGTTTTACTGTTTTCTTGAAAATTATGCGATCTTTAAGGTGTTAATAATGAAAATTAAGATTTCAAATTATATTAGAAACAAGACAACTAAATATAAGACAGGTTAAAGCAGTATTCCAAAATAAAAATTTACATTAACTGTTAATGCTAACAACAATTTTTTTTTTCTTTTGAGGATATTATCAGCCTCATATCAGGAAGAATTTCACGTCTGTACTTGATAATAATATAGAGAATTAATAATAACAATGATGAAATCACAATATTAGCATTTGAGAAAATATTTTATTTGTATAAATTTACTGTAAACATCGCAGAATATAGGAGATACACTTCATTATTTAATCTTCTTTTTTTATTGTTATTTTTAAAACCTAATTTTAAATTGAAGTTGTTATTGGAAAGTTTTTATATGTCAAAGAAAAAGTTAATTCAAAAATAATCTTTTCAAAATCATATTTTAATATATTGATTGAGAGCAACTTAGTCTATACAATGATTGAACTTGTAATTGTAACTAATCAGCAAGTTACTTCAAATTTCTCCAAACATCTCCTTTCAAAAATTATGCAGCACAGTAATGCAGAACAAGTGTTGTAAAATTCTTGTGGAAGTAATAAACCTAGGAATATCATTCAACAAAATGACTGCCATAAGTATGCATGTTTTTTTTCGTTGCTATACTGATTCGGCAGAGTTGGAATCTTAAACATTTAACTTCATAGGTGATATTATAAAATTTAAAGTAAAGGGGAAAAAATGAAATTTCAAAGAAATTGGATTTCCAGTAATTAAAAATTTGCTCTCTCTAACCAGTTCTTTAAAATACTTTTTTTTTGTCCATAAACAAAGCTTTCTGCTCATTCGAGGGAGTCAAGTAGTGTCCCTTAAACATCGCGATAGTTAAGCTATCGATAATATCGATGTTCCAATCGATTGTTTCAGGCGATAGTTTTGAAACTATCGATAGTTTGAATCGTTAGTTTTAAAACTATTGACTGAAAATGCGCCTATCGATAGTATTGCCTGGGAGAAAACTATCGATAGTTTTGAGAAAGTAGATACTGTCGATTGTTTCAGTCGATAGTTGCGAAAACCCGATACTATCGACTTGACTTAGATAACATCGATAATTTATCGATGTTTAAGGAACACTAGAGTAAAGGGATTTGTAAGTTATCTTCTTAGGATCAATGAAGACACAAGGTACGGACGTATTTAAATAACGAAAACATTTACAAAAATAGTACAATTTTTGGTTCTGACGTCGAATTAATCAAACAATAATAGAATTATAGACAATACCTTAAAATTATTTTAATAGGAAATGCAAGAGAATAAATCGAATTACCGACGGCTTCGAGTCAAAAACATTCCAATTAGCCAAGTGCCGCTATAAATAGAATCCTTTGAATTTACAACAATTGAAAAATACATGTGTGTAACAAATTGTTTTCAGGCTTCAGTCTTATATATTGGACTAAGACGGCTTTACCACTGTTTCTTCAATGTATTGTTTCTCTCGGCACAGATTGCATGTTGTGTAATGTGAATGTTTGTGGTTGTTTATATTCAAGCTTGAAAAAATCAGTTCTTCAGATTTTCAGGACGACTCAACTACCTCTTTGTAAATAGCTAAAATAAAGTATATTTTTGATATTAAAACGGCTATTTCTTTAGTCTGATGTTACATTTGTAATTTTTATAAGAATCTGAGAATAAAATTGGCCAGGAGGTGGCATTTTTGTTTTCTGTCATTAAAAACATTTATAAACATTCTTCCAAGGCTGGTGTCCAGGATATCAGATCCCTTGTCACAAAGCTGATTGAGATATGCGTGCTGTGCGATCTGCTACTTCCGGGGTGAACATTTATAAATATTCTTCCAAGGCTGGTGTCGAGGGTATCAGATCCCTTGTCACAACTCTGGTTGAGATATGCGGGCTGTGCGACCTTCTGCTACTTCCAGAGTGAATATTTCCATTGTGTCCGTAACTTGTGGTGTTCCATCTGTGCAGCCTGGTTATTTCTGTTATTTTCAGAATACAGATTAATCATAGAAAATTCGTTCGATTTTTCTAATTTTGTTGTATAAAGCTTAATGTATACAAATCGAAATATTTTTGTAGCCTGTAGGCAATAAAAATGACTTTTATGTATTGAAATTTAGATCTGAAATATTTTTTAAAAAATCGCGTCTGATTTTTTTAGTCGGCATGTTTCCGTGTTATGGTTACGAATTTTCATATAATTTATTTCCATTTAATTGTTTGTCTTTAGATCCTTATCGTTTGCCGAATAATCGATTGAATTGGATATATTGCCATTCTATAGAACTGATAGTTATTTAAAACATATAGAGGGACGAGACTCAAGTTTGTGTGTAGTGCTACTGAAGAATCCATTCAATTTTAGGAACCATTTTTTATTAGGCTACGTTCCACAGCACAGAACATTAAAGTTACAAGACACAAGACAAGACAGAGAACAACATCACGGTATAGCACACAGACAAGAATGACAGAGAGGCATCATGGGAAAAAGATGGCTCCAGTAGCGCCACCTACCATAGAAAGGAGAAGGCAACTGATTGTAACCGCTACATCCTCCCCCTACACCTTCGAAGACAGTCCCGGCGAGGTGGTGCTATTTTTGATATTTTTGCGTTTTTCCCAGGACTTTCATTAGAAACAGAAGGCTGTTTTGGAGGTCTACCTCTTCTTCTTAAAGGCACCACAGGAGATTGGTTCTGTATGACATTTTGGAAAGGTGCTAGAGCTGATACGTGGTATGCACCTAAAGGTACATCAAGTTTGTCACAACTGGCGATGACAAAGGTTGTAGGTGATTTCTGGGATAGACTGACGTAAGGTCCATCTTTTCTCGGCATCAACTTTGCACTTTTGCTTTGGTTTGCTTTACTTAATGGGTGAAGTTTTACCCAAACTAAATCATCAGGTTTAAAATTAGGGCTTGGTTTACGTGATTTTTTTGCATATGCCTTTCGACGATCTTGACTTTTCTCGATATTTTCTTTAATTTGTGACATATTCCTCTCAAAACGTTTTAAATAAGGAGTGAATTCTGGAACAAAATTATCATTATGAATAACAGACCGCAGGTCAGTAGTAACATCGTCTAAAGTTCTTAATTCTCGGGCGAAGTTCAAGTAAGCTGCAGTGCATCCAGTAGTTTCGCATTTTGCAGTGTTCATTGCAAATCTAATAGCTGGTAATTACTCATTCCATAAGGTATGGTTGTTACCTACCATCATTGCCAAACGAGGCTTCAAGTCTTTATTTTTACGCTCAACAGGGTTTGCCTGTGGATGGTAAACAGGAATTAGACTTTGATTGATGTTTAGGACATAACACAACTGTTGCATGATTGCACTGACAAATTGTGAACCATTGTCACTTATTAGACGACGCTGTAATCCATATCTTAAGAAGACTTCATTTAGTAGTGATAAGGCACATTCTTTAGCAGTAGCTTGCTTTAATGGGAATAACTCTACCCACTTTGTTGTGCAATCTTCAGCAATGAAGATCCACTTCATGTCTTCACTCGTTTCTGGTAAGGGCCCAAAAAGATCGATAGCTATACTTTCAAAATCGTTGAGCAGGTACAGGTGTCTGTAAGAGACCAGCAGGTTTCTGGTTCGTTGCTTTATATCTGATGCATTCTGCACAGTTCTTGACGTAATCGGCAATATATTTTCTCGTGCCTGTCCAGTAATATCTGGATGATATTCGAGAAAAGGTTCCATCTGCTCCGTAATGTGAAGCTGTGGGCGCATCATGGTGGAGTTTTAAAATTTTTTTTCTTTCATGAGATGGGACAACTAGCTGAGCCTCCCCCACTTCAGAGTGTGGGGAGTAACGGTAGAGTACTCCTTGATTTAAGACGTACCCCCTTTCTGCTCAATTCGCAAAGTCAACACTTTTGTTGATATCCTCAATGCAATCTATGATCTTCTTCAGTTCAAGATCTTTCAACTGTTCCGTTCGAAGTTCACCAGCTGTTCTTGATGGGACATCAATAACAACAGTTTGTAATTCACAAGTTTGTTTATTACTGCACTCAGGTCGAGAAAGCATGTCGGCCACAACGTTACATTTGCCTGGAAAATAATCGATTTTCAAGTTATAAGTTTGAATCTGAAGTGCCCATCTGGCTAACCTGCCAGTGGGTGACGATAAAATCATTAACCACTTTAATGGTTGATGGTCAGATGACACTATAATATCTGCACCTTCAATATATCCTCGAAATTTATCCAAGGCCCAGACTACAGCCAAGGCTTCTCTTTCAGTTGTAGAGTAATTTTTCTCAGCAGAGCTCAAGAGTCTACTGGCATATTCTATTTCATCGGCGGGGCTGTCTCCCTGTAGAAGAACTGCGCCTAAAGTGTAACCACTTGCATCCGTTCGGATGATAAAAGGCTTAGCAGGATCAACTTGCCTCAATACTGGCGGAGTTACCAAGCGTTGTTTTAGAGTTTGAAAGGCTTGTTGCTCTTGTTCACTCCACTTCCAAACAATGTTCTTTTTTGCCAAATTGCTAAGGGGTCTAGCAATATCTGAAAAATTTGGGATGAATTTCCTATACCACGAACAGGTCTGCAAAAATGATTGTAACTGTTTAACATTTCTTGGACAAGGAATATTTTGTATTGCTGCAACTTTATCTTGATCCACTTCTATTCCCTTAGGTGTTATCCACAACCCAAGATATTTCACACGAGCGCATGCGAATTTACATTTTTCTCTATTTACACATAATTTAAACTTTCGAAGTCTATCGAAGACCATCTTTAAGTCTTGAATATGCTGTTCAAAAGTTTCAGACGGTACAACAATATCATCTAAATAAACTAGAATATTCACTGTAGGTAGTCCATTGCGGAACTGGTCCATAAGGCGTTGGAAAGTTGCTGGAGCGTTTTTAAGACCAAAAGGCATTCTTTTGTATCGAAACATACCGAAAGGGCATACAAATGCAGTCTTGTCTTTATCATCAGGATTGACCTCAATTTGGTGATAACCAGTCTTTAAGTCAAGGGTAGACATAAAAGCAGTAGATTTTGCATCGTGTAAAAGGGTATCCATAAGAGGCAGTGGATACTTGTCAGGTATAGTTATCGCATTCAGCTTACGATAATCTATACACAATCTAATATCTCCATTAGGCTTGGGGACTAAAACTACCAGTGCGGCAAACGGCGATTCGCATTCTTCTATAACATCATTGGCTAACAGTTTGTCAATTTCTGTTCTTAAGAGCTATTTCGTTTTTGGAGATAATCTATAAGGTGTAGATGCAACTTGTGGGTGGTCACCTGTGTTTATATAGTGTTTTACATAAGGAGTTGGTTCTCCCCCTAGTCGAAAAATTTCTTCATTTTCATTAAGTAAGGCAGTTAAGCGATTTTTATTTTCTGTATCAAGATTCTGTCCTTCCTCTACACGTAAACAAAGATTATTAGTTTCAGGTACAACAAGGTTGCTTTGTAATGGATCAACACTTGTAATGGAATTCGTCGGACAAGAACTCCTATTTATTTCGACAGAATTATTATTTGTTGGTAGGGGAATATCTTTTGCAAAGGGTATTCTGCAGTTGGGTTTATCGCCAAAATACCACAAATTATTATGCATGTCCATCACAATTCCCGATTGCCTTAAAAAGTCAACTTCTAGGAGAGTACGATTACCTTTAGCATGTGGCTGAAAAATTAAATCAGTACGGAAAGTTCGGCCATGTACTGTGATTGGCACTGTAGTTTTTAGAACAGTTGATGTGGATTGCTGACCATCAGCCAGACACACCACAAGATCGATTTCTATGAACTTCTGACCAAGCTTCTGTAAAAAATTAAACATTAATTCTCCACCAACTGAATGACTGGCTCCTGTGTCAGCACAAACTGCTCCTGTAGCTTCATACACTTCAATGTCAAGTAAGGTTGCTGGAAGGGTAAAACAAGTAAACACCTGTATAGCATTGACATGAGCACCGTCTTTCTTCGCAGAACATTTTGGACATTTGGATTTTATAAATCCTGGATAGCCACATCCATAATAATAAACAGAGCATTCCACATTTCGTGATAGCATATTGCTTGAGTTAGACATAGTATTTTTGTGAGTACTGGAAGAATCTGTCTTTTCAAATTTGGTGAATTGAGAGTTCTTTAAGTTCTGACTACCGGCATTTCTAGGGAATTAGGTTTGTACCATTCTTGTGATTTATCTTGTGATTTAGGATTTTTTATAACTTTTTGATAAGATGATTTTATATTTTCATACAAGTCTAGCTTTTCAGCTAACGTGACAGGATCATTGAGTGTTTCCCAAATATCTAAATAGTGATTTTTATATTCTGGAGGGCATTTTTTCTTAATTTGATCAGCGATGATCAGTTCTTTCAACTTGTCAAATGAACTAATTTCTAGTTCACTGAGCCAACCTTCAAAGTAAGTTCGAAGCTCGAAAAAGAAATATTTCCAGGTACTGTCGGTGGCTTTTCTGTGTTGAGAAAAGAGAAGCCTGAATTTCTCTGCACTGAGCTTGAAGCGTTTCAGCAACATATTTTTAATGTGATCATAATCTTGGGACAATGTTTCTGGTTCTCTGGCGATTAATTTTGAAATATCGCCTGGTAATGCACTTATTAGATAGGTGACAAAACTTTCTTTAGGAACTTTAAGAAAAGATAGTTGCCGTTCAAACAGTGTCAAGAAGAGGCCAATGTCATCCGCTTGTGGTTTGAATTTCGGAAGTAACTTTTGGATCTCAATAGTAGGTTTCTCCACACCCAACCCATGAGCAGTTGCCGATTGCTGTGGCTGAGACAGCCGTAATTTTTCCAGTTCAAAAGCTCTCTCACTTTCGATCTCCTTCATTCTTTGTTCATAATCACTTTTCCGATTTTGAATAATACTTTTCAAATGTTCGCGGGTGAACTCTTCATCATAGTTAGTGTCATTAATTATTAGGTCCCTTATAGCAATGACGGACATTTTACTTGTAACAGTTAGTCCTAGGTCTTCAAAAAGAGGCCGTAGGTCCTCTTTCTTAACTCCTGCGAGATAAGCCATTTTGAAATGTTTTTAGTGAAAAGTTTCTAAGATCACTTGATAAGAGTTCAAAAGTCTATGACACCTAATTATTATTTCCAAAATTAAAATAATGCACTATGCTGAAAGTTATGCAGTAAAATGAAAATGAAAATTACATATAACCCTGAAATAAATGTAAGCATTATATGTGACACTGAAAACACTAATGAAAACCAAAAAACAATTATAGATACAAAATGAATATGTACGATATGCTTCAGAAAAAAGAACACAAAAATATGAATACTACTTTGCGTGATGAATTAAATACCTAAACAACCAAATCAATGTTAAAGAAAAAAAAATCTTCGCCAGAATTAATACTCTTCAGTGGAAAGAATATACATAAATCATACTAAAAGAAAACAATGTCTGCTTAATTTCCGGTGTTATTTTCTGAACAGCTTTGAGGCGGAAAAACGTATGCCGTTCCCCTTTTGTTCCTACCCTAAATGAGATTCCAATATAAAATCTTTATACAAAAGCTTTAATAATTATATCAAACTCAGGATTGAATATTTGAAATAAAATACTTTCACATTCAGTTTCTTTTAAGCTTAGAAACAAGAAATACACTATAATAATTTTCATTAGTTCCTCAAAACAGTAATGATTCAAAAGAAATATTCATAAATATAACATATTACAACTTTCCTGAGCTAGCACATGAATAATATGATTTGAAAACACTTGTGCTTTGACATTTGAAATGATTACACCGCAAAACTGAGTTCAAGGTCTCTTGCGCGGAGCGAATTGAAGACCCGTACAGACATGAATGGTAGATAACTTTCGTTCAGAAAAATTAGCAACTCATTTTTCGCTTAGGAATTATAATTTGAAAAATAGAATTTTAAACATTCAATGAATAACCCTACAATGAATCATTATTCTAGATGCGTTAATCTTGAGCATGAGAAAGAATTAACGACAAACATAGACAATAGCATTTCAAAATTAAATAAAAAATATAAAATACTGACAATATAATTCCAAATTTCCTACAATCTTCTAATATAACACAGAAAAGATATACTTTGCGCTATTATATAATAACTCCAATATTATTCATACAAACAATAAATTTAAATGCTTTAGAATTTACACTTACAAAATACGCATTTTTCTGTTTTCAAGCATCGATTAACATGCTACCATGGTCAGGATGACCAAAAGATTCGTTTTCAGAATTAATCCGAAAATAAAATTTTATAACAATAAGAGTTGTTAAAATAAAACTACTTATCAAAGGAAGTTGCTGGCTGCTGCTGTAGGCAATAAGTGCGGGGTGCACTATCCAAACTTTTTGTAATTCTAAAACTCCGGTATCCGAAACTTTTTAAGTGCTAGCAGCACTTGATTCCAAAACATGCAGGAGCTGCACGTAATCGCAGAGCAGGGTTGCTCGCTTGATTTCCATTTAAACCTCAGTACCAGGGTGGCACTTTTCCGTATTCGACTCACCAGTGCAGGATTGCACAAAGAATACCGCGTTTCCGAATTAATGACTTTTAACAGTGCATAATTGCACAAACTTCTACATATTTTTACGTTGGACGCCAATTATAGAGGGACGAGACTCAAGTTTGTGTGTAGTGCTGCAGAAGAATCCATTCAATTTTAGGAACCATTTTTTATTAGGCTACGTTCCACAGCACAGAACATTAAAGTTACAAGACACAAGACAAGACAGAGAACAACATCACGATACAAGCACACAGACAAGAATGACAGAGAGGCATCATGGGAAAAAGATGGCTCCAGTAGCGTCACCTACCATAGAAAGGAGAAGGCAGCTGATTGTAACCGCTACAAACATCAATATCATCTATCTAATCATCAATATAATATAATCCGATTTTTGAATCCATGAGTAAAAAGTCGATATACGAGTACATGAAGCAGAATCGACATTTCTTCCCAGGAAAAAACACAGTTTTCCGGATTTTGCAGTCAGCATATAAGTTTCCTTTCGATAAATAAATTGTTTCAACGAAGTGACAATAAATACCGACTTCAGGTATCCGACTGTGTTCGGAGACATTTTTTTGAAAAATAACTTATATATGTATTTTAAAGTTATTTTTCAACTGCATATGTTTTAAAATTATGAAAATATTGTAAAATTAGGCTTTCAGAATAATATTTTTTTTAAAAAACTGAGAAATTTGAAGAAAAATGACTAAAATATTTGCCTTATGCTGACAGCCATAGACAAAATCATAATCTAAATATACATAAATCCTTGTAGGAGTACATTTTTATGACAGTTATCTGTGTTATGCTCTAAAATATTTTTGTACTTCAAAATAGTGTTGAGATATAGTTGAACATAGTTATTAAACTGGTAATTTTTCATAAAAAATGATTTTCGTTTATATTTAAGCACTTAAAAATAATACTTGATTTTAAAATTGACCTTAGTTTTTAGAGGAAAACATCAAGCATATTACAGGAAATAGTCTCAGAAAATTTCATATCAATACTTGAATAACTTTTCGAGAAATCATTGTTACGGTTGACAGTTTTCCTCAAAAATATCATTTCTCACAAAACACATTTAAAGTTTTCATGCAACATAAAATAATGCTTACAGTTCGGTAATAAAACAGCTGTAACTCCATTTGTAATTCACTTAGAGTGAAAAATGAAACAGTTTTAGAAAGCTGATTAAACAGGTTACAAAATTAAGTGATAAAAATTCTTTTGATAATTTCATCAAAAACGACGATTTTAAACGAGTCGCGGATACTTTAAGTAATGAAATTTCACATTCCTTAAGAATAAATCAAATTTATGCAAAAGTCGTCAGCGGGCAGAATAAAATATTATGTTTAATTATTCCATTACATTTTGCCGACTGATGGCCAAAATGCCGACTCGGGTGAAAATCGGAGAGGGGGGTTCATCGCCTTGCCTCCTCCTTCCCTGTCCCTGTTTATTTCAACAGTTTAAACTTGTTCCAATGAAATCAAAAAGTATTATAAATATTAATTAATATTTAAGCTAAATTTTTAAGAACCAATTAAAATAGTGATATCACTTGTTATTCAGGATTTTGATGAATAGACTATTCTGAGTTGATTTTAAAATAAAATTTGCATAAAACCGAGGTTTGGGAGGCACTTAAATATATGTCTCGACGAAATTGTTATGAGAATCGGAGAAGTCGTCAGATCTTATTTGAGTACCACGAGTATTAACGGTATCTGTTCCTTTTTAGTCTGCTCCAGAAAAAGAAAAAAAAGGAAATTTTTAATTTTTAGTAAGTTATATTTTGGGGGAAATAGCTTCAGATCTGGAATTGGAAATGATTTGTTCTTCTTATGTGGAATGTGGGTCTTCTGTTTACTGTTGGACCTAAAATAGTACGAAAAGCCAGTTTCTTGTTCCTCATACCTATTATCACAAGATACTCTACAATGTTGCTACGATAGCTTCATAATACTCCGTGGCATTCAGAATACTGAGCGACATCGTAGCAATATTGTGTGATACCTTGTGCAAATAGGGGTAATATTAGTTCAATAACAGCAACAATAACAAAAGAACTCACAGCCAAAACAATATATATTTTTAAACGACATCTTGACGAAAAACCAATTTCAAATTTCATTTTTTGTTATTTTATGTAAACAATTTTTTACGAACCTTAATATTTATTAATAAGAAATTAAAACACATCTGATTTTACTTTTTTTAACATAATGTTCGAAAAATACTTTTAATTTCCACAAAAAAGTTATTCGGTTCTCCTAAATTCATCTGCTTATTCCTTTAAAAGCCTTTACTTTACCAGCAAGGTCACACTATTCGTTTTTTTCCTTTTGCGTCTTTGAAATAAAAATTAAGAAAAGGAAATAAATCAAAATTATCCAAGCAGTCTCACCTCTTTCCTTAAACCTAAATGCATTGTCGCATTAAAAATATAATTAAAATGATATGTGTCATAACGACAAATTGTCTATTTCAGAAGTTGTTTTAGGAAATAAGTTAATAATTTTGGTGAAATAAGTTAAGAAAGGGAAATAAGTTAATATTTTAATATCAAATTCATAACTCAGTTTCTGAAATGAGGAATGAAAATCAGTTTAAGAGACGAGGAAGACACTCTCAGTGTTCCATGAAGGAAATAAATCAAAATTATCCATGGAGTCTCATCTCTTTCATCAAATCTAAATGCTGTGTCCCATTAAAAAGATATATAGTTAAAATGATATGTGTCATAAAGACAAACTAATTGTCCATTTCAGAAGTTGCTTTTGGTGAAGTCTAATGAAAGGGAAATAAGTTAATATTCTAATATTCTCGTAACTTAGTTTGTAAAATGAGGAATGAAAATCAGAAGAAAAATCATACTTTCAGCATATACTGATGCTTTATATCGTTATTTATTGTAGCATTTGGCGGAAGCAATTTTTAACAGTTTCTTTCGTCAAAACTAGAACCATTTCGCAATTCCCAGTTTCTGTATAGAAAATGTTCACTTCACTTGAAATCAAAGAGCATCGTGCTCGGAATTCGTATCTTTCAAATAATAAATCTGAAAGGATGAATAAAATTTTTATCCTCTCTCTCCCCATCAAAGCAGATGGAGTAAGCGAATAAAGAATGAAACAATTCGTTTGGTGTATTTTTTTAAAGTGATATTGCTGAGGTAACCATGAAAAAGGAGAAAATCCTTATATTGTATCCTAACAGATGGCGTTCTTATATTTTGGATTTCCGAACCTGTCGCCGACAGAATTTTAGTCCGTGTCTGCCTCTTCTCTGCTTGTTGAGAGAAGTTGGCTTTTCGGTAATGGGTAGTGTTCAAACATAACATTTTTTAAAAAATAAATTGCGTATTGAAATCATTAGTAAGATGGCTACTCGATGTTATCTTCCACTTGTGTCATCCCGAAAAGTTTTAAACTTTTTCAAAAATCGTAGTTTAGCGAAAAACTGTACAAGAAAATTTACCAGTGTCTTGCGAGAACCAGCCCAACCTCTCGGCAACAAGCGGGCCAAATGGATGCCAGCCGAAAAAGCTATTAGAGCTGTCAAATCTGGTAATTGAATATTATTTATTTTTTAAGGGTAGTCAGTAACCTTATACGGCCAACGTTCAATTGACCATTTTCTATGTACTTTTTCTCACAATCTATTGTAGATACATGTTTGAATTTTTTTATAATGGTTAAGTGCACATTTATATCTAAACTGAAATGAAAATCTTGTATAAATATAGATTGGGGGTTTTAAAATTTTTAACTGAATGTCACTGTGAATTTTTCCAAAAATGCCGCTTTCTATCACGAGATCAGCACTATTAAGAAATAGTTTTAGAATATCAGAAAACAATTTCACATCAGTATATACATTTATATGTATAGAATAGGTGGTAAAAATTTCATGAGCATATATGAAGTAGATTCTGAGAAAAGGGTACACGCATTTTCAAAACTAACATCTTGAGATAATTCAAATTAAAGGTAAAAATCTTGTGTTACATTAATCTGTTTACATTTTTAAAGCGTATTTTAACTTGATTCTAATATTAACACGAGCAAAAGATTTATACCATTAGAAAGGTCTTGAAATGGATATTCCAAATATATAAAAATAAAAAAAATCGAATTTTTGAGAGTATATTGTGTATTGACTCCCCAAAACTTCAGGCAACAGATTTGAGTTTCGTTTTAGTTTATTCTGGCTTTTGCGCTATTTTGTGTTTACTTTGACACCTTTTCGTGTGTAGGCATTCTTGCACATATTTCAGAAGAATATAGATATAGTACATTTATTTCCTCGTAATTTGTTTATACAGAGAGTTATTTCCAATCTGAACGTTCTTTTGTTGTAATTTGTTCCACGTGTTAAAACTTTGGGCTATTTATAGATTTTTGTGTAAATTGTTTATATTTGAAGTTAAATCATCTATAGTAGAGTATTTCTTTTTTTTTAAAGTTTTTTACACCTTCTAGTTTTGCACAATTTCTTAAATTATGTTTTGGTATAATTGTACTATCGAAATTTGTATGTTGTAACAGGAATGAATGCCGAAAAATGCGAAATGCTTAGAACGCCGAATATAAAAACCTGAAAATGTGTGTGAAGAAAAAAATGTAAATATATCGAGCATTATAAATTCCATTTAGTGCTATTTGAACAGTGGTATAGCTGTAGAGGGGTGACTGATGTAGTAGCTGAGAGCGCCAGTATATTGAAAGAAGGAAGGGGGAAGCAGTGAGAAGTGCAAAAAATTATTATTGTTAAATTTGATGCAAAAAATAACAGAAGGTACTTGCTACTCGCCTAAAGTACTAAAATGTGTCACTCTGTAAATATATAGAAAGCATAATCATTCTTAGAGGGGGAGAAGTTGTAAATTTTTTTCCAAAATCTGCACCTGCTCGATGTAAACTTAATTTTTCAGATCTGTGTTTTCAGCAGAATTTTTATTCCTGTTGTTTTAATAACATTAATGTGTAACTTTAAAAAACAAAAACTTTTAGTTTTTAATATACCTATTGAAATCACGCAATCATGTTTTTCAGTTTTCTTTTAGTAAAATAAAACTGAAATCGCGCATTGCAGAACTTTGACACCAATACGAGGCTTGAATTGAGTTCTGTCATTAACCCGAAACTGCTATTCTCTTGCTGAAATTCTCCGCTGCTTGTTTCGATAGATTACTTATCATCTATACTTATAAAAGGCAATGTTTGTTTGCGTGCGTGCGATTTTAAGACGAATCTATCGCACTTACAGCCATGAAATTTGGCACACAGGTAGTCGTAATGGTGACTCAATGCACCTAGATGCCCGAATTATAAAATTTAATCTAGAAAATTGCTTATTTAATGTTTTGTGCTGTTTTGGGTCATTTTTCACACCTTTTCGTCCAGAGTATTGTTTTTGATCATTTGTGGAAAAAACTAGTTATACCATCGAATAGAACGAACAATTTTCGTTCTAATGAAGTTTGCTTTGAATTTCTAACATAATTTAATGAATTTTGAGAAATTTTTAAATAATAATCACTTCTCCAAACGACCCAAGGTTGTTTTCAGTTCCCAGCATGCATTTCTACGATCCGATTGGCTGGAGGTACCAAGCGAAAGTGACGTAATACTCTCGGATCATTTTATTACGTCAGCTACACGGAATTACTCCATTTTACTGATCCAAGAATCATTTGATTTATTTGTTTTATATCTTTTTTATAAACGAGCATAAAGGCTGATATCTTTAGTTAAAAGAACACGTTATCCATCTCGCTCAAGTTCCTGCGTGTACTTTCACTAAAAGTCGAGGAAAAAGTTTTTAAAACTTTATTTTATGTCATTCGGGGCATTATTTTTTCATTTTGTTGAAGTCATAATGCCACGGGCAACGCCGTACGCATCCTGCTAGTTTTTGATAAATGTTAAGAGTGCAGTTATTTTCCGGGTCGATTGTTATTATGGTTCATTTGATCCAAGACTGCTGAGTATTGGTTACATCTTTTATTTTAGAAGTCACAATGTTGTATTTCTGTTTGCTTTCAGGCAGGTGCCGAAAGCTCCAGAATTCTCGTTAGAACAGCTGTTGATCATCAAGAATATTCACTTAACTCTAAACTATATATAAAGCACAAATAAGACAACCACTAAACTGACAATCCCCATGACTCAACATCGACCATGTTGTGAGGAAACTTCTTTCAACTATTTACATTTATATCGCGGTTGATGTGCCTAAACTTCTATGAAATATAGCCATTTAAGTTTCCTCTTGTAAATTAAATTTGCAATTGAAGGTTACAAATCCGGCCTCGCAGAATCGGGATTGTCTATGGTTTATTTTGCTTACTTTGCTGCACTCTGAAGTTGCAATAGTCTTTGGCACCTGATTCAACAAGTGCAGTCGTTCGTTGTTCAGACTTTCCTACTATATTTCGAATAATACAAGTTTTCAAACGGAGAGTTGTTTTGCTGGTTAAAGCAGGGTGGAATAGGCCTCATGTGCGATCTAATTAATCTTTCTTGCACTCTGTTTGCACCACAATAGCCCTTATACATATCTCTAGCTAACAGGTTTCAGTTCAAAAGGTTAAGAGATGTGATTGTTAATAGCAATTGAAAAACTTTCGGTTCAGCAATTTAACCGCTATCCCAATTTATATTGATGTATAATAAAGAAAGTAATTACGTATTATAGATTCCCACACTAGTCTTTGATTTCGTTTTTAGAATATTGGATTACAATTTAAAGAAAGTGGAGCGGCTTCTGCATTGTTCGTATGGATTTCTTTCTTTTGTTTTTAATTTCCCAATTAAATGGCTGTAAATCAAATTGACACTTTTTACTGAATTAGTCAGAATTTGCTGTGAGATTCGAAAATACGGCTTTGATCATACGAATCGGCTCCAGGCAAACAGACTATCCAGAGTTCAAGCATTTCTGCCCATGAATTTATAAAAATAAGAATTTTATGACGCAATAATATTTCGTGTTGTAAATATCGTATTTTTTTTCTTTAAAGTTAAAATTATTAAATTGAGACCTGCTTATGGATAGTTTCAATTTTGAATTTTAAAATTTTTTCTTGGCTACTCCTCTTATGGCATGAAGAAACTTAATTTCAGTGGCGCATTGCCTGAACTTACGGAAATGACAATTTATAAATTGGGTTGATATGCGTCCCGTATAAACGGAACTGTCGCCGTATTTAACTATTCAGTCCCGTATTACTATATGTCCAGTTTTTGTCCCGTTTCCTCCTTTATATTGATTAGAAATCATGTCTCCTAAAGCTATGCGAATACATATTTGCCATTCCAATTCAAATGTGAAGACACTACTTTCCTAATGTCAACCCAACGCTTGACAATTATGGTAGCCCTATCTTGAAATAGAGTCATCGAGATATGCTATTATCGGACCTTTTGCTCGAAGAAAAATATTGGAGATAGTCACAGTTTTTGTGCTGACCTTTTATCACGTTAATCGGGTAACAATTAACTGTCTCACTTTCCAAGGATCCAAATTTCTTTAGTTCACATTACATTTTTTACCCTTGTGTATAGTCATGTGAAGTGGGTAAAATACCCAGAGGGTAGGAAAATATTTTTTCTAGTTTAATTTCTCATCCATCCACAACTTTTCTGCTGTATAGCGACATGAAAAAAAAAATGATTTTTTTTTCGGCCCACCCACCCTAGTAATCAGCTAAAGACAGAATTTGTTCATTAGAGGAGGAAAGATGGGCTATGGGGGAGAAAAATATTGTGGGAAGATTAGGGAGTATGAGCCCTCTGTTATGGTGAGGGAGTTTGAGTGGCACAAGTATCATAGTGGAAGTGACTGTGCGTATTTTAAGCGCACGTGATACATCTGCTGCAGCTGAAAGAACTTTGAGCGCTTTCAGTTGGATTCACAGTAGAAAAAGAAACCGTTTGACATCTGAATGGGTGGCTAAGCTCACGTATGTATCATAAAATCGGAAGTTCCTACACTGTAATGAACAAACAAAACGGAAGAAACGAAAACTAGATCACACAAGAAAACAAAGAGAAAGAAAATGTGAACAATCATGTTCAAGCAAAGAGGACAGCATACAAACAAAAAAAAAGTTGTGCGGTTCGTCTGAGAGTTTAATCTCTGTGTCTGGCTTTGAAATATCCGAGTCTGATTCGGATTAATGTATATTATTATTATTATTATTATTATTATTATTATTATTATTATTATTA
>BGPR01000149.1:598090-650452 GCA_013235015.1 Araneus ventricosus
TATTATTATTATTATTATTATTATTATTATTATTATTATTATTATTATTATTATCAGGAACCAACCAGATGAGGTTCATGATTATACAAAACTCTCTCAGCGTCAAGATGAAATACAAAATAACAGAAAAAAATGAAACAACAATGATAACAAATACAGAAAGTAAACTGAAACCAGTCTGCAATGAAAGCCTTAATTGCTGGTGGAAGCGAGAAAGGTTTTTCTTAATCCATGGTGATATCCTGCCTTCGTTCGTGAAGGATCTTCATAATACTCGTGAGACGTGCCAAGGATCTTTTGTCAATATTTTCACACCACGTCGAATTCAAATACAACCTCAGAATTCATTATAAATAATTGTATCTTTCATTTTAATTTCTATTACCGGCTTTTAATCTTTTTAAAATCTAGCTGAACATTTTTTTTTAAAGTTAGTTAATATTACTCTTTTTATACATAAAAAATAAGCATATAGAATATTACTTATTGCAATTACAAAGGATTGATATTTACATCAATTATTTCATGTAAAATGTATGATGTAGTATTGCGTTTGTTTTTCTGCTTAATATTTTTTTTAAATTAAAAAGTTTTGAAAGGTTCATATGTTTGTAATTTTTTTTTACCTTACCTTGCACTCAATGTATGTGTATTAACAATATATTACTTACCAATTCAGGTATTTTATATGAGTAGAGTAAATAGAAAAATAAATACCCATTTTGGGTATTTACCCGGGAATTTACCTTGAGTATGTGCCTTAAAAACAAATACCCGGGTATTTTACATCACTGCTTGCGTACTTCGGCCTTGGAACGGTCCTTAGCCTTCTTATCAATTAGTTTGTGTATTGGAGAATTAAATTCTTCGTGTAACAATGCATTATTTTTCGTTTATTTTTTTTCATATTTCGTTCGTTCTACGAATTTCCGTTTTTTTTAATGTTTTTAGTTTGGCAAATTATTATGAAATCTGTAAAACTAGTTAGTCACGAAAATTTTAAGTTACTTATCACTGGAAATTACAGGCTGTGTAAAAATCTAATTTCTTTGCATGGACATTTTCAAATACTACGCGACTACAGAGATAAAAGGGAGTTGTGGAGTTCACTCCTATTACTTACATGACGAATATTTATTTCTGAGTCTTTATAAAACTATTGCTAATTTTGACATGGAAATGTTTATAGGTCTGAGTACTATCTAAAAACAGAAAATTTACCTCTTTTTAAAAGAATTCTTTTGTTATAGGACACAGTAGTTGCTATAAATTAAATTAATAAATAGTGTTTTCCCCCATCTTTTTTGTGTGTTGTTCAGAATTTTGTCTTTTCATTTCATCTGATAAACTTTATTTGAATTCCTCACTTGCCAAATCGATTAACTCCATGAAAAAAAGGAGAAAAGCGATAAAATAGTATACATTGTTTTTCTAAAATTCCTTTTAAATTATCAATTGAAATGAACGTCGTAGACTGTATTACTGCAGATGTATCTGTTGTCTAACGACATATAAAAGTATAAGATAGAATATCCTTGGAGTAATGGTTATTATTACTACAATTTTCGCATGATTAAGGGAGTTAATCGATTTGGCAAGTGAAATAAAATTATTAAATCAAATTCAATTTTTAAATTATTTTTTATACAGAAAAACTTCATTATATGCATTTTTATTAACAAAAATGAATAATAAATGTTCTGTTGCCGTTACAGTTATTATTATTACTTTATTTAAATTGATTCATCAGCAATATAAATCATGTCTTCTTCGCCAGCTACATTTCAGATCCCGTCATGTCGATTTGTCCTTAACTTTTTAAAATAATCATGTTAAATGGAAGGAAGGAATTTCAACAAGGCAATAATGATGAATATTAATTAAATACTCACAATTAATACATACTATAGTGCTCACTATACTGTAATATAATAAACTATATCAAATAATAGCTTTTATCGAAATCCAACATCGTATTTATGAAAAATGGACACAAAATTGAGAAATCCTTTCAAATGGTAAATCCGACATTAAAGCAAATAAAATTCACATACGTAGGGATCATTCATAAGGAAGAGATGTAGGGGTATAAATAACTTATTATTATTTAACCCCAAAAAGAAGAAGATAGATAAAACAACGAATGACAACAGCAACAGAAAAAACGGTACCTTTCACGACAATATCTTCACATTAAAAAGTTTTTTAACTAAAGTTTTACTGCGCAATATTGCAATTGGCAATGATTTACATTAGAGTATAGATTTAATAAAACTGAATTCTGAAATAAATTATTTATTATTCAATGACTAAAATAATTTGTCATTTAGTGGTGTTAATCCTTATTATTAGAGAAATTTGTGTTGAATATAAACAGTTAGGAGTCAATCAAGTTCTTTGACACTAAAATTTTTAAAAAATTCAGAAAGTGAAGTTATTCGATTTGGCAAGTGAGGCATTCATTTGATACTAGGTGTCAAAAGTGTTATAAAACTTTGCTCCAACTTTTTTTCACCTGTCTTATCTGGTTGTAGATCACCAACAAACCTAACAAATGTTGGTATTCATCTTTGATGAATATATTCGCCACAATACAAAATTATGCACTTTTTTCATGACGAGTATACTCGTCATAAACAGTTAACTGGTTAGACATTTTCATTCTTCCCCGAGTGCTTTAAAATAGGTGTGTTTTAAATTTCTAAATCTTTCTCTTTTTCAGACGTTTCTAATTTCAATTTTTGCTTTATAGGTGGCCCGACTTTAACATTTAGCAATTAAAAATGTTCATTCTTTCCTGAGTGTTTTAGAAAATGGTGTGTTTTAAATTTCTACTTCTTTCTCTTTTTCATATGTTTCTAACTCCAGTTTTTGCTTTATAGGTGACACGGTCTTTGTCCAAGGAGAAGCTGCAACACCTCTAGTTCTTGTTCCAGCTTTGGC
This sequence comes from Araneus ventricosus, assembly GCA_013235015.1. Lineage (NCBI taxonomy): Eukaryota > Metazoa > Arthropoda > Arachnida > Araneae > Araneidae > Araneus > Araneus ventricosus. Next base: position 601,034 of record BGPR01000149.1, read on the forward strand.
AGAATATGGGAAAAAGTCAGACTTGAAAAATGTCACTGTATGTCACATTTATACTGAAGGTGCTGCAGAGTACAATCACCCAGATTGTGCAGGTATCTCTTTGTGTTATGAATTTCTTTTAAATTTTCAAAATCTTAAGGTACTTTGAAATTATCAAATTCATGCTGATATACTGAATTAAGCCACTTTAACTAATGAAATTGGATTAAGTAACGCTTTATGACAAAACATCTTAATTTCAAAAATATGCAAATTGACCCAATTGTTGCAGCGGTGAAATGGATGCCCTATTTTTTGATTATGAAAATGTACATCAATTTTTTTTCTCTGATCATCTAATAACTTAATCATTTCCTATCATCAACATTCTGCTTCCTGCAAAAGATGAGAGTTAAGTTAATATTCTTTTTGCAGATTATTTTGCTGATAAATTATAGAATAAATTATCAAAATGGAATATCTTATTACTTTAAATGAGAATCCCAGACCCCGTTGCGATTTGTGAGATATATTGTGTTAAAAGGTATCATAAGATCATATAAGTCGGAGGACAAGGGCTTACAGCTTATCATCCGACAAACCTTTTTCATAGAAAAAAAATCGCAAATTCTGACCTGCACCTTCACTTTCGGTAGCCTGTTGGCAGGTATTTTTCTTCAAAAAAATACTGAGCTAACGCAGACAGAGGGGTCTATAAACAGTTATTGAGTAGAACCTAAATCCTGTATCGTTGCCTGTTGTTGGTGAAGGTGTCCGGCGCTGCAGAAGGTGAATCAGCTCAAAGTGTGGAGACTTGCTCTCTATAGCTTCTGAGAATATGGAAAATGAAATTAGAAATGAAAAAGAAATAATTGGATTTTCCATGAAACTTGTCATGATACGAAACCCCAAGTTGTTATTATCTTGGCAAATAACAATGTTAAATTCTTTCCTACTAAAATCACGAGATATTTTGTTGTAGTTGACATTTTATATGGCAAAACTAAAATTAAAATGAACAGTTAGAAAATCTTCTATTAGAACTTGCCGATAGTTCTAATGAAAAATATATCATTTGTGGCGATTTCAAAGCGAAGTCTAGTGTTTGGAGTCATCATGATACTGATGAACGAGGGCTTTGAGGTTCTGAAATTGATTCAAAGATATGATCTTTTAGTTCTTAATAATTCCAACTCCAAACCAACTTTCAATGGAGTTCAAGGTATTAACTGGATCGATTTACTATTAATTCGAAATCTTGATGTGACTAATTTAAAGAATTGGCACATTAGTGATAGGATTTTGGATTCTGATCACAATATTATGTAATTTGAAATAAACTTAGAAAATTTAGAACGAAGACTATATAAAGTTAAAAATTGGCTTTTAACAGAATAAATTGGTTCGACTTTAAAGTAAATTTGTCAAGTCTAATTTACTGTAAGGCAAGTTCTGCAAATTACTTAAACGAAAAAAATTCGAATTTACAAGGAGAAATAGATAAATTATGTTTTAAATCCAGAAAAAGTAAAAACAGAAGACGAGATAACGCCATATGGTGGAATGCGGAACTAAAAATGAGTTAAAGGCTGTTCTGTACGAAAGTAACTCGATTAAAGCACATGGGCCAGATGGTCTTACTGGTGGTATTATTAAAGATGTTTTTTAATATGGACGTGATAAGCATTTTTAACGATTGTTTTAAATATGGAAATTTTACAAAGCTCTGGAATTTACGATGTAAAGTTAGGGCATTACGAAGACGATGCCAGAAAATTTCAGATAATGAAAGCGAAAGTTTGAAATGGAGACTTTTCTATTAGAAAGAATTAGTTAGGTTCAGAAAGGCCTGCTCAGAGGCAAAAACACTTACTATTTCAGGACATTTGGAGAGTATAGTTAAAGCGAATACCTTTGAATCTTTTTATAAATTAATGTCTTACAAAATTGACTGTATAGGAACGTATTGTAAAATTTAACTTAGGGAAGGTTTCTTCACAGAAAATCTTCGTGATAGTTTAGAGGTTATTCAAAGATACCATTTTCCAACAATTGCAGATAGCTCAAATTATTTCGATGCCCTTATTGATCTTCCATTTCCAGAGATTACTAAAAATTAGTTAAAGGCTGTTCTGTACGAAAGTAACTCGATTAAAGCACCTGGGCCAGATGGTTTAGCTGGTGGTATTATTAAAGAATTTTTTTAATACAGACGTGGTAAACATTTTTAACGATTGCTTTAAATATGGAAATTTTCCAAAGAACTGGAAATCATCTAAGGTAGACTTAATTTTTAACCCATATAGCAATTTTAGTTTGCTACAAACTTGCAGCAGTCTTGCTATGCAGGTCTGCAAGCTTACAGCAAGTTCAGCACAGCAAGACCAAACTTCATAACAAGACTGCAGCAACTTAACGCAAGCTTCGAAGTCACCACACGGCAAACTTGGAATAAACTTGTCGTGTCAAGTTCATTGCAAACCAGTATAAAAAATTAGCTTGTCTTGTCAAATTGACTGCACATTCAGGGGTATTTCCCCCTTCTTCAAAGCCGTTCCCTATAAAAGGGTTTCCCCATTTTTTCCCACCCTCTTTTATTATCGCGGAACAGGATGGTGAGGACCCCTACCCCCCTTTTTCCTCCCCTTCTTCTAACCGCAAACGAGCAGTGTACTGATAGTCCAGTCAATGGCCAAAAATCGACGAATAGAAAAAAATGGTGTAGTTTTGAAATTTGGCACAGTTGTTGGATTTAGTATCCTAAACGACATACTAAAAGTCCCCGCCGGAGGGGGGGTGCGCGGGAGGTCCAGGGTGTTTTAAAGGAGAGTTTTCAGTTTTTCTTAAATATCTCGAAAATTATTGGTTATATAAAAAAACACTCAACGACAAAATTAAACAACATAAAATTTCCTAAAAAAAAGTCCTACTTTGTTTTTGTAGCATCAACAATTTAGAAGATGCAGGGGGATTTAAAAATAATATTTCTAAAATTCCTTATTGTAATGGTAAAAGCGAGTAAAAGTGCTGAATCAACAACCCTCATAATAACATCATGCCTATATAATAATTATACAAGTGTAGTATTGCATGTGTCAGAGCGGGGGATAACAAACCCATTTGTTGAGCCATTATACTCCCTTCCTCCCCTCACATCCGTTCCCCTTCCGAAGTTTCCTTCTACTCGTTGTCCAGTCAACGAATTATAAATTTTAAAAAAAAGTAGTTTTGAAATTCGGAATGCGGCATAGTTGTTGGGTAGAGTGCACTAAATGACATACTAAAAGTCCCCACTGGTAGAGGGTGATAACGTGTACAGGGGAGGTTTGAAAGGGGGTTTCTCAGTTTTTTAAAAAATATCTTGAAAACTGTAGATCCTAGCGAAAAATTTTTAAGCATAAAATTAAACTAAATTAAATTTTCTATAAAAATAGTCCTACACATTGTTCTTAGGATGAATAGTTTAGACTATTACATCAGTTTGAGAAAGGACATAATTACAATAAGTGGATGGAAATTTAATTTTTATTTTTATGAAAGAAAGTTTATATTTCAAAATAGCGGCTATCTATTATAATATATCTATAACATATTATATCTTTCTATAACATAATATTATATCTATACATACATACATAAAAATATGCATAATCCATTTTTAAACTTGCTCGTAATTAAATTTCACTATGTTTTTCTAGTATATATATGATCAAGTTCGAACGCATCCTCTTCTTCTAGAGATGCACCTTTGGTACAGGTACCAATAAAGGTGCCAAAACAGAAACCCATTGCTAAACGTGTGTTGCTACGCCGCTCCATTGGTTGGAGGAATTGAGGAAAGATCAGCTCTGATCTTGGTTGATGATTTGAGAAGAGCTGCATATCTACGGTTATTCAAATTTTGTTCATCAGCAGTGGCTTTGTACTAGGAACATCTTCTCACCGCTTGTGAGATATTATATGGTGCTGATGAGGGGTTATAAAAGATGTCAGCAATGTTTTTATCTGTTTTAGTTGATTTTTGAATAATGTAACTATAGTGCTTATCCTTTTCTATAAATATCTGGTGTAATGTCTCAGCCACGGAATGCAGGGAGAAGGGGTCTGGTTTGGGTAAAAGAAAGTTCTTTCTGCAGCTTTCTTGTAAAAAATCATTTAGCTTCTACATTTTCCTTGCCAGGCTTCATAAAATAATTGTTGCTTTCTGGCGGTGCCAAAGCAATCAGTAACACGACTAGGTCTACGTATTTCCCTTGGAATGAGAAGTTGATTTCTCTAACCAGATCTCACAATATAAGTATCAGCATCCCTTGTAACGACTTTCGTTTCAGTTCCTTTAGCAGCCATTTTCTGTGTTAGTAATTGAACATGCCTGGTCTTATTTCTCCTTTGCCAAGAAAATGTTTCTGCCGAACTGTGACAGAGTGATTGCGAGCTTTTAAGTTAAACTCAATATAGATATGTAGATTTAAATTATACTGTGTAAAACACACTCATTTGTAGTGTTAGCAGAACCAAAAGACTGAGTAAAAGGGATATAATGGAGGGGAACGCACGTGAGGGGAGGAACGGGATGCGACTGTTCAACAAATACGTTTGTCGCCCCCCCCCCCTTCCTGATACCGCCACTACTCTCGACACATACAATACTACCCTCGCATAATTATTGTATAGGCATGAGGTCTTTCTGAAAGTTGTTGCTTCAGCACTTTTAAGTGTTTTTACCATTACAATAAGGAATTTTTAAAGTATTCACTTCTAACCCCCTGTATCTTCTAAAATTTCCTTCTACAAAACATTTAGGACTAGTTTTGAAGAAAATTTAATGTTGTTTAACTTTATAATTAAGTGTTTTTAGCCAGGATCCATAGTTTTCGAGATATTTAAGAAAAACAGAGAAATCCCCATTTCAATCCCCCCCCCGTACCCAAGCGCATCCTCCACCAGCGGGGACTTTTAGTATGTCGTTTAGGGCACTCTCCCCAACAACTGTGCCGAATTCCGAATTTCAAAACTACAACTTTTTTTAAAATTTACAATTCGTTGACTGGACTACGAGTAGAAGGAAACTTCGGAAGGGGAACTGGTGTGAGGGGAGGAAGGGAGCATAATTATTTATCAAATGGGTTTGTTATCCCCGCTTCGACACATGCAATACTACCGTTGTCTAATTATTATATAGGTATGATGTTATTGTGAGGGTTGTTGATTCAGCACTTTTAATCGATTTTACCATTACATTAAGGAATTTTAGAAAAATATTCACTTTTAAATCCCCCTGTATCTTCTAAACTATTGATGCGACAGAAACGAAGTAGAACTTTTTTGTAGAAAATTGTATGTTGTTTAATTGTTTAATTGAGTGGTTTTCGATAGAACCCATAGTTTTCGAGATACTTAAGAAAAACTGAAAATGCCCTCTTTAAACATCCCTGTACCCCCACCGGTGGAGGCTTTTAGTGTGTCGTTTAGGACACACCACCAACAACTGTGCCAAATTTCAAAACTACGCCATCTTCTTTTCCTATTTTTCCTTCGTCAACTGGAATATGAGTTATTTTCGATTGAACTTTTTTTACCATCCAAAGACATGTAGAGGCGAGTGCGATTCGAACCCGCGATCAAAAGATCCGTAGGCGCCTGTGCAGACCAATATACCAGCTGGGACCACACCCAGGAGAAGAAGAATAGAGTTTTCCCTTCGTCATTGTGTCATGAGTCGTAAATGTGCCGTGTCAGTTTCATGGCAAATTGCTTTGCAAGGGGGGGGGTGATATATTATGCTATGTTACTTTGGAGGAGTTTCGCTGCAAATTTGTCGCGTCTAGTTTGTCATGACAAGATAATATCCAGAAAAAATCCCACTTGCTGCAAATGTGCAGGCTATCTGGGAAAGATCTCTCTCTTCCTAGTATCGACAAATTTGCCTCCTCCCAGTCGGGGAAAGAGTTCCTGACAATCTTCTAGCAAAAAGATTGGCTTATTATCTTGAAAAGAATGGTTAATTGCATGATTACCAATTTGGCTTAAGGAAAAATAAGAGCATGAAGTTATTGATATGACAAATATAAATAAGATTTAGAATTTTGTTACTGCTTTAGTTTTACTTGATATCGACAATGCTTTCAATTCCTAAATTGGAACAATATTGTTGAAGTTTTCGTTGAGGATGAAGCTCCTACATACAATACTGACGAAAAGTATTGCAAGGGTTTTAAAAATCGGAACATTTGGAGTTAATTTGAATGCAATGGTTCACAATCAGTTGTGGAGAATCGAAGGACATTCCATCGTGGGAACTCAAAATTTACAGTGAATATGTTGTCACTGAGATATTTAGGAGACCATCCACAAATTGATGAAGACGAAAATTATTTAGGATCACCCCGTTTCACAGGAAGCGGATAATTATGCCTTTTGGTTTGATTTATGTTTGTGTTTTGTCTACTTATAACCTCTCATTTTGTATGAGTTGTGTTTAGATATCCTAGATAGTACTATCGTGTAAGAATTATACAAACAAAAATTACCAAAAATTTAACATATTGTATATAAAATATACATACATTTAATTTTGTTATACATTTAAGTTTGTTTATAATGTTAATTTTTATATACATTTTGTATATAAAAATTAACAGCTATTTCTTTATGTCTTCCTTTTCTTAAATCACTTTTGATATGTTTATATTACAGTCTCTGAAAGTGTAATTTTATGGATTGAAGTGTTTTCTTTAACATTTATTATTTAAAATTAAGGTATTTCCTTAGAATGATTAAAAATTTCTAAGTATGAGGGAAGAAAAAAAATTATATATTTAATTATGATAATGATGAACATTGCTTAAATAGAGGCTGACAAATAGGTGTACTTCATTAGTAGATCTTTGCTCGGTGATGTACTATAATAGTGTGCATACCATCGTAAAACTATTGTCATTGTATTATTTGAATAGTTGAGGTGTTTACTGTTATGATGCTTTTGCAAGATTGCTATAGAGATTTAGTCTTAGGATACAGGAAGAATATGGCTGTTAACAAAAAAATTAGTAAAAATAAAAAAGACACTACTGATTTTGAATCTAACCTTGCATATAGTTATGATTAGTAGATAATGAGGATTTGATACATCTTGATGTTCAGGAAGGGAATAAACATCATGACAAAATAATAAAGGAAATAGGCAAGTTTTGAAAACTGTTTATGTTTGTTATAATAAAAATGAGTATAAGTATGATAGAACGAAAAGTATAAGATAAGGACTTTTTAGAATTCAAATTATAACAACAATAATGACTCATATACTTCAAATTCCAATGATAAGACATGTCGAAATATAGATAATGGTTATAGCTCCAACATTTTGATAAATATAAAAATAATGTAAATGACTATTTCGATATAATAAAATTCAAGAAATGTAATAATAAGAGATGTAAAACATGCTTTATGATAAATGAAAACAAATTAAAGATGAATCTAGATGCTTTGTAAAACTTATAATTGTATTTACGAATTAACTTGTAATATATGTAACTTCTATATTGGTCAGACATCTCACACAATTAATATTAGAATTAATCAGCATAGATCTGGTTGACACAGTTAAATTTCGGAATAAACTTCTTCAGCTTCAACGTTCAGCTCTAAAGCAATTGATTAAGGCATATAAGACTGTGTATATAGACGTAATACAGATTTTGGCAGGATGCGAGAGCTGAATTGAGTATATTTAAAGTTCTTAGAAAATCACAAGTTATAGAACCGAACGAAAGAAAAATAAATTTTTAGGACTTAGAGTCTGGGATAGAAATTACTTAACCTTGGGAATTAATATCTATTCCTTGTGATATTAAAACTGATGATGGACTTGGTTGCCGTATTTATATAAGTGGTTCTAAATGTTTGGGGAAAGTTGGCTGCGGACTTTTATAGCTTTTTAAGGATCAAGTTCTTCAAGAAACTAGTATAAGATTAAATGATGAAGCTTCCGTCTTTATGGCTGAAGTTTATGCGCTATATTTAGCTTCTTAAATTGCATTTTCAAGAAATGAAATTATCAATATATACGCAGACACGACGCCGGCTCTCGTGGCCCTAAATTCCTCTAATCTATATATATATATATAAGGCAAATACCATGAATCACTCACTCACTCACTCATCACGAAATCTCCCAAACCATGAGGTCTAGAAACTTCAAATTTGGCAGGTGGTTGCTTTTTGGGTAGTAGGTACTCATTAAGAAAGGATTTAAAGAAATTTTAAAAATAATTTTAATTAATTAAAAATTACCTTAAATTTGAAAATTTTTCCGCAATAACTTCCTAGCATATTGTTGCACAAAAATCATTTTAACATCAACTTAAAGTTAAAAAAATTAGTTTTTCATTGATACAAATTTTATTTCCATGCGACGCTCTGTTTAATCTTAATTAATTTTTAACATTGTTTGCAAACACAATTCCATATAGCGGGCCGGAGCAACACCGTTGATCACGGTTTCTTAAGGTTACAGTTCTATTTATAGCACTGGATAGGGGGAAGGGACAATCTAGGGAGAAATACTGCCCATTCATAGTTCACACCAATAGCGGCGAGTCGGGGACGGGGGATGAGGAGCGTCAGTCGCCCCTCCTACTTTTTTACGGAAAGATTTAATTTTTATTTTCATTTCAGCTGCCTGAAACTAGGAATTACAGAAAAACGATAACGTTCGGGAAACTGACTAATTTTTTAATTAAATTTTTAAATTTCATTCTATACCCCCTATACTCCTGTGTCTTTTAGATATCAATAAATTTTTTGCCTCCTCACTTTTTCAAACCACTTTGGCACCAACTGGTTCCCACGGGGCGTCCAGTATGTTCGGCTTTCGAGACCATATTCAGAGTTAATCATTGATGAGTGATAGATGAATTGAGTGAGAGTTATTTAAAGCGCCGCTTTTAAGTTTCGTTAGCTTGATTCATCAAATAGAGTTGCATCGCTGGCATTTTTAAATTACTCCTTTATATATTTTACTATCTGCGAAATACAATAAAATATTCAACTTTTTTTATCCATCTATATTGGGTTGTCGCGGGTGAAACCGCGACGGGGAATGCTATAATTAATACAAAATACAAAAATAAAAACTAATTTAAACGGGCGAACCAGCTGGTCGCCGAAGGCGGCTAGTTCTTCAAATAAAATCATCCTTGAAATAAAGAAAAATTGGAACAGTAGGAAAACTTTAACTTTCATTGGAATCATTTTTTCAATTTTTTATACAAATTTTATTTACTTTTATCATTTATTTTTTTTCGGAAATTTTGAGAGATTGGGGACTTTGGGCACTGTGGCTGTACGGCTCTTTCTTCTTAAACCCCGGGTTCACACTGTTGAATACTTGCTTTTACTTTCTGGATTTATTTGCTTTAAAATTTTTTAGAGTTGTTAAAGCATTGATTTTATTGTAAATAAGGGTACTAACGGCGGGGAATATATTTTTAAATTAAAATTTTTTGAAATGGTGTGATCTTGTTTAATTTTGCTTGGTGTGTTTATTGTATTTAGAGTTCTCTTTTAGTGGGATTTTAATGATGCATTTTATTGTGTTGCTATGTTTTGCCAATATTGTTAAAAAAAGGAAAAATGTTTTGTAGTTATATTTTGTAATTAATTCCCACCCTTGTTAACGGGTGTAGTTTGTACATATTTGGAGAATGTCCTTGTCTTGCTGTCAGTGATTGCATATTTTCCCCACTGGCCCGTATTGGGCCTTAGTATATAATCCAGCACACACACACACAAATAATATTCACTGTAATAATGGGCCAATAGCTAATTTCTAAACCATTAGAGGTAGACATATACTTCTATTTGGAAAAATACTTTAAATAACAAAAAGAATTGTATTTTATGTTGTTATAGTGAATAAATGTATTGTTGAAAAAATTACGAAGTCTGAATTTTTATGCAGTTTCCCAATCATATTAGTAAAATATTCTTGACACACTAACATTTTAAACAAAAAAAGTAGAGTTTATTTCGTCAGTATTTTATGATTTTATATCATTGATTGGCTTAATTTTCAAAGTTTCCTAACATGGTCAGTTTCAGTTACTGAAGAGTGGAACTTTTTTGTCTAAAATGTTAGTACGTTAAGTTTATTTTACTAAATGTGAATAGCAGAACCAGGGAATTGTATAAAAATTTAGGCTTAGTAATTTTTTTCAGCAATAAATTTTCCAATCCAAGAAGCATAAACTATAGTTTTTTATGTCTTTCAGAGCATTTTTCCAATCGGAAGTATATTCCTAATGGTTTAGAAATCAAATATTGGGCCACAATGAGAGTGGGCATCCTCTCTATGCATTTTTTACAAATTACCTTCCTATGTTATTTGTTGCTAGTTGTATAACTATGCCCACCGATTAAGCATGCAATAAGTTGACCTTGAAATGAGATTCGCCTGGGACATGCCCGTATCTTAGAATCGGGGAGAGGGGTGTTATTGTAAGGGAACCGTTGAAGGAAGATCAAGTGGGGCAGGAAAGGGAATTGCATAAGCTTTTATTAGCAGTTAAGGAAATTTTGCAATTGTTTGCTATAGTTGCTTGATTTGTAAGATTTTTTTTCTTGTAGTAATGCAATTCTGTTTTACTTAGGTATCTTCCGTAGCAACTCCTTTTTCGCGGGACCCAACTGCAGAGAGGCTATCAATTCAGGAAAAGGTGATTTTGTTCCTATTTCCCTCAGTGAGATTTCTCTCCTTTTCCATAGAAAGATTGTTCCTCTTGACGTTGCACTTGTGCAAGTCACTCCAGCTGACGCCCATGGATACTGCAGTTTGGGACCCAGTGTAGATTGTACTCGAGCTGCTCTACAACATGCAAAATATGCAATCGGTATGCACTTACTATCATTAACTTATAACATTACTGTTATTAAAGAGTATAAAGAAAATCAATTAAAATTAAATTAGCAATTAAAAAAATTAAAAATAAATTTAAACATACACTACAAATTTAAACAATGTTTAAGTAGCTCGCAACACGCCGCTGCACACAGAAAACAAACTAAGTCAAAAATTAGTCAAAGGATGTAAAAAAAACCAAAAAATACTCTCCGAAAGAATAGCATTAAAAATTAGTCAAATCATCTCTTCGTAATAATTTTCCTCTTCCTTGTGAATTTAATGTCTATGTGTATAGTACTGGCTTATTTCAGGATTTCTGAAATTTTTTTCATGTGCAAATAGAAGAACAAATCGCAACCTGATTTTTATTCAAAAAGTTTTGCCTCAACCCAAATATTGGAACGCACATAACAAATTGATGTATTAATTAATGATAAGGGAAAGAGGTGTTTATTTTATAAGATATTTGGTTTAAATGTTTGAAACCAGGATGATTTTCGTAACAGTTTTTGTTTGTAACTATTAAAGATCTTAAATAAGCAGGAATTGTAAAAGTTTTCAAAACTCCAAAACTGTTCTATGTGGCACCATTTGGAGTTCTGATCTATAGTTTAAGGAGTTCTAATTTAGTTAATTTAATCATTCTGTTTTTCACTTTATATGTATTTCGCCAAAAATATTAATGTTATAAACCTGAATATTCATAATCATTCTGAAATATTTTGTCGCTTAAGAGTTTTTAATGTTTTTCTCTTTTGTGAACCATAATGATAAATGGACTTAGTGATGAATTTGTATTTTTTTAGGTCAAGTAAATCCTCGTTTGCCAAGAACATTTGGTGATGCTACTGTTCATGTGTCCCATTTTGATGCTTTAGTAGAAGGAGAGAGGGAATTGCCAGAACTCAAGCCTGAAGTTCTGACGGAGGTTGAACTGAGCATTGGAAAGCAAATTGCTGAGAATCTGGTAGCATATGGGGCAACATTACAAATGGGTAATTAGCATACAAGATGGTGCTGCATGTAGGCATTGGACAGTGGATATAGAACTTGCAGAGTTCCTAATGTTCTGATGTTTTGACGGAGGTTGAACTAAACATTGGAAAGCAAATTACCGAGAATCTGGTAGCAGATGGGGCAACATTACAAATGGGTAATTGGCATACAAGATGGTGATGTATGTAGGCATTGGATAGTGGATATAGAACTTTCAGAGTTCCTAATCATTATGGAAATCTTGCATCACCTGCTCAAAATCAGATTGGATTTAAACAGGGATATTTGAAATTTCTGCGATTCAAGGGGGAACTAAGAGAGCATTTACTTGTTTTAAGACTTTAGGTAATAATTATTAAGAGCTGAGAAAAACTAATGATAGAAAATTTAGATGTAAAGTTTTGAATTGATGCAATTAAAGCGCATGGTGCAAGAAGTTCATGTCATCATGTAAGAAGTCTTAAGGATGTGAGTAAAAATGAAGTTTCAGTTTGGGGATGCCAGTTATAAGTTGTTGAGATCTGATCTTATGATCAGTTTGTAAGGCACTTTTAAACGTATGTTTACTATTTTGCTAAAGACTCTGATTAGTTATTAACCTTCACTTTTTACTTTTACCTACTTTTTACCGAGTATTCCTGTTGTAGTTACAGTTTATTTGTAAAAAAAATTATAAGTAAATTACGGATGGGTATTTTTATTTTATTGACGAAATAACTTTGGTTATTGATTTTAAGAGTTATAAAATGTATATTTCTTGAATACATTTTAATGCGATTACCTTCCCCTCAATTACATAGGATGAATTTTAGAAGAAAGCAATGGTTCAGCGGATATTCTGATTTGTCAATACACATTCATGATTTTCGACCTATGCGACATATTTGTCTGTATACACACTTACGACCGCAAAAGTAAATTTTGAAATGAAATGAAATTTTAGTTTGTATTTTTGCACATACAATAGCAGTAGAGTATACAGTATATACAATAGAGCACATATTATGTATTTTTTGAAGGTATGTACAATAATTATACGTACCTAGATTGAATTTTTATGTTCAACTTTTTTATCCCGTTTGAATGGGAAAAAAATTTAAAAAGCGTAAATTAGATTTGCGGCTTTCAGTTAGACCAGAACTTGGTTATAAGTCACAAAATCACAGGAAAATAATAAAAAAATGTTTTTGTAAAATATCTTGAGCATAAATTTTATTTGTATTTGAATGGAATGTGAGAAAATGGAAGAAAATGTGGCATTAGCAAATATCACTTCCAAGTGTACAAACAAAAAAATCCTAAAAATGTGTATAAAAAATGTAAAAAAATCAGCAAAATGCTGCAGTTTGTTGAAGCTAAAGATAATTAGTATTATTAGATTAATAAAATAAGTAATATTTTTGTTAGCATTAAATTCTTGTCGATTGAAACATAATTTTTTAATGCATTTTTTAAAAAATTGCAACTTTGTGTTGTTAGTTTCATATTTATCATTAATTACCAGGCTTAATTTCCATATGTTTCGTCCTGATTCACTTTTTAATCAGTCTTCAAATGATTTCAGGTATCGGTTCCATCCCCGATGCTGTCCTGGCTTCTCTCAAGAACCACAGAAACCTGGGAATCCATTCTGAGATGTTGAGTGACGGTGTTATTGATCTTGTTAACATAGGAGCAATTAATAATAAATTCAAGGCTAACTACAGAGGAAAAATCACTGGTAGCTTTGCCATGGGAACACGCAAATTGTTCGATTTCATGGATAATAGCCCTTTTTTTGGTAAGATCCTTAATATTTTTGAATTCTCATTCTACATAACATGGATATCTTGATAATAGATTTTTAAAATGTCAGAATGCTGTATACTAAAAGAATAAATATTATTTAATCTGCTGTGGATCTTTTTATGTTATCTGTATATTTTATTTGTTTTATTTCTGGCTAGTCAGTGAAAAATATGAAAATTATATATGAGTGTAAGGTATTAAAAATGAAACTTGTAGGATGCTTGACTTTATTTGCAATTAATAAGAAAAATTGTTCAACATATTGGACAGATTAACATAAAAAAATTATTTTAAAAATTAACTATGAATCAAGGTATCCAATGTTATCAATCTATAGCAGATCTTTTAAATTATAGGTTTGAAATTTCTTAGAAATTTATAATGTAAATGCTTCTTGATATTATTATTGTGATATAAATTTTCTCATATTCTGACAATTTTCAATAATATTAGTCTTAATCTATACTTATAAAAGGCAATGTTTGCGTGTGTGCGCACGATGTACAGGCGCATCTATCGCACTTACAGCCATGACATTTGGCATACATATAGTGGTAATGGTGACTCAATGCACCTCGAAGCCCGAATTTTAAAATTTAATTTAGAAAATTTTTTATTTAATATTTCGTGTTGTTTTGGGTTAATTTTCACACATTTTTGTCCAGAGTATCGTTTCCGACAATATTTGGAAAAAAATATATACACCATCGAATAGAACAAATAATTTTCGTTCTAATGAAGTTTTTTTTTAATTTCCTACTTAATTTACTGAATTTTGAGAAATTTTTAAATAATAGTCACTTTTTCATTACATTTTTAACATTTGATTTTTATTTTCTCGCATACGACGTTCTAATAACGCTATCATTTTCAATTTTTATGAGGTAACAACCAAAATATTTATCCTTGTTTTAAAACTAGAACGGTTAAAATATTTCTTTCTTCGATTTTCTATGATTTTTTTATTGTTTAGTTCAAACATTTTCTCTGGCAGATCCGAATCGGAATTTTTTTTGACCCAAGTTTACTTTCAGTTCCCAGAATGTATTTCTACAATACGATAGGACGTCACCTTCCTCGCGGCAGATGACGTCACAAACTTTCGCGTTGCTTCTGCGTGTAGATGATTTCCTTATTGAATGACTTCGATTATTATTTTCAAGCGCGTCTTGATTTATTTCTTTGCCTCGCATACTTTGCTTGCGGCTTAACGAATTTCACATTGTAATTTTGTAATATTTTTTTGGATTAACGTACTCAGTACTGCTTTCCTACTGTCCAGAAAAAAGAATTATTCCTTGTTCGTTGCGTCGTTTTCTTTTTTCATATTTTACAACACCTATAGATCATATATCAGTCAACAAAACATTCCCTCATCCGTAGTGAATATCCAAAATCATAATAAAACTATGTTTGGATATATATATATATCTTATGGTTTGAGATAAATTGGCTAGGAAACACGGCAACTAAATTTTTTCAAATAGGGCCCCGCATTTCCTTAGGCCGGCCCTTACCTGCGTCTACTATAGTTGGCCATTATTGATTATTTTCAAAAGGAAAGGGTGTTATGGAATGCCATTATAAAACGATTTGGAACTTTTTTTGATGACTTAAAGTCTGAAAATGTGTTGAATAAGTTATTTAATTACATTCATATTTGCCATTAATTCTCATAAATTTTGATTTAAATTACTTCATTTCGAAGACTAATAAATAAATATTAGTTGTTTCTTTGTTTAAAGCTGAATTTTTTAAACATAAGTAAATACTTGAAATGAATGTCCAGTGACAAGATGAAAAATTAGCTGTGTTTTAGAAGTGATTACAATGTTTAATTAAATGCCTTCGTAAGCAATTTAGGTTTTATTACTAATATTTGATATTATTATTACAGTTATGTTAAATTCTGATTATGTGAACCATAGTGATAACATTGTTACTCATCCAAAAATGACTGCCATCAATTCTTGCATTGAAGTTGATTTGACAGGACAAGTGTGTTCAGATTCCATTGGAACCAGAATTTACTCTGGTAAGTAAAATCAATATATTTTATTTGAAACGAAATAGAGAAAAAGAAGCTTTTTTCCGTTATTACTAACAATAGTAAATCTTATATGAAGCTAGTGAAATTTTTTTTAAAGTAATGCAGTTTAGTAGAAATTTTCTTTATTTCTTACATACATGTGCATTTTTAAAAACCGACAAAATAATAAGAAAGTACTGCATTATATGAAACTTGTTTACTCTGTATTTTTTCGAAGGTTAAAAAGAATTAAAGCCCTGCTCTATAACTATATTAAAGAAATAAAATTTAATTGGTGAATTTCAATTACCTTGTGTTGTTCTCTTTCGCAAATTCAGTTTAAACATATATTTTTTTTTTCATTTTAAATTATATTTGAATTTTTTCGAGAAAATTTATGAATACATGTATTTTCTCAGAAATTGTTTTCTTAGTGTATGAATATTTTCTTTAATATTTTATTTAATTTTGTTCAATCATCTTTTACGAAGACATTTTTAAAAATTCTTTTTGATGAAATATGTATAATCTTGCTGCTTGTTTGATTTTAAAGAAAAGATATAATTATGAAACTCGGGCACATGAATTTTAAATCTTTGACCATTTTTATAGACAACTAACATGACACTCTAATGAAATAAGAAAAATTAAAATTACATAAATATATTCTGACTAATGAACAGATACTTTTCTGATTTTGGTATGCTCTTTGTTTGTTGAATGTTATGTAAAATACTCGTTTAAAATTTCACTAAATTCATACACATCGACTCCAAAGAAAATAATTATTGCTATAATTTAAAAAGAAGAATTTTTAAAAGAATTTAGAAAGAAAACAATTATATATAAAATATCAAGGTTTTTTAAAGGATTTTTTTCTTTAGAAAATTCTTGAACTATTTTAGATGTATTAAAGGTATTTTGTTGTTCTTGTTCCTCCTATCGCAATGTATCTCTAAAGTCAGTGTTAATTTTTGAAAGAAAAATTTGATGATTATAACTTAAAAGTGATGTCTGAATTATCTTTACAAGATGAAAATTTCTGTTACAAAATGAAATTTGTTATTTACCGTAAATCCGGGTTACTTTGCACCGATTTTCATGACTTCCGACATTTTGATATTATTTATATGTTTTTCTCTGAAAGAAGAGTTTTCTAATATTTTCCTCATTAAGGCATTATTAGAGAAATGTTTTGCAGCAAAATTTGGATCAGACGGTGGTTTAATAATTAATTATGATTTTTCGAAATTTTGGTGCAAAGTTACCTCATAGGTGGGGATACTTTGCACTTGATATTTTTTCCGTATATTTCACTAACAAACTCACTGTGATACAGTGCTAATCAATTTACTGACAACCTGGGTGGAAATATACAAAAACATTTTCAAATCAAAATTCGAATAAAATACCCATTTACAACTTTTTCAGTTTATTTTCGTAACAAAACATTTATAATAATTATATTTATACTAAAAATTGCTTGAAAGTCATTTTTAAGTATTTTCATTGATAACCTGAAATTTATGTAAAAATATTCAGTACATTCAAATAAACAAAAAATATATCAAAATTTATCAGAAAGGAGAAACAAAAATGTTGCTCGAACAATGGTTGAACAAATGATGCAAAGGTATTTTCCTTCTCAATGGAGAAAACCAGAGAGTTTCTATGTTTAGTTAAATGAATTAGCTTTCTTTTCATTTAAATAAACTATTCGCATGGGGAACATAAGAAACGCTTTTGCCTCTTTAAGATTACGCTAAATTGGTGAAATGGCGTTTAATCAAGCTTTTAAGGTCTCTGGAGAGAACTCCATATACCTAAAAGTCTCTAACTTCCTTTTATATGCCCTGGAAATATCTGAAGTTTAAGCAAACATTGTTCTTATTATTATTTAATACAAAAATAAGTTTAAAAATCAATTGGGATTGTTTTTTATCAAAAATTTTCATGGTGCAAAGAATCACTCCTTTTCGGTGCACAGTTACTCCAGGTCAGAAAAAAAATTAATTACAATTTAACTAACAAATATAATTGACATTTAAAACAACAAAATGAACGCTAGGCTCTTTCTCATTTAAATGCACTTGCCTTCAGAAATATCATACTTTCCTAACCAGAGACAGATTTTTCAGCACTAAAACTTTCGCTGAAAAATTGGCTAATTGTCTTTTCCTTCTGGTACCTCCTGATTGATTGTTACATACGTTTACAGGATGAAATGCACTACTCAATGTTCCCAAGAATCTATAAAAAAATCTCAATCCCGTAACCCTAATCAGTTGATCTCTAGTTCACTTTTCACACAAATTTTGCACTGGAGCAAAGTAACCCCGTTTTACGGTACTTTGTACAAGCTTTAGTTTCATGAATTTCAGGTGTTGGTGGTCAAATTGATTTCTTGCGTGCTGCTGCCAAGGCCTATGATGGACTCGGGAAACCTATTTTGGCCATGCCATCCTGTACTAGCAGAGGAGAATCCAAGATTGTACCTTTTATCAAGCAAGGTGAGTGCGAACTTCAGATCTGTTCTCCATAAGGCAATTCGGTTCTGTTAATTACTTTTTTTTACAAGTCTTTCAAGAAAAAATGCATCCAGTTATTTACCTGTAAAAGTCTTCATTAACAAATTCCGAACTTTTCAGAATTGTTTTAATAATAGGCAGTTTCTCTGGTCAAACCAGATTTGATAGAATTCGCACCATAGAATTAAAAAAAATGCTTACAATCAATCCATTCTTTGAATGAAACTGGATGGAATACACTAATCTTAATTATCTTAACTGATTACTAACAATCAAGAAATAAGAATGTTTATTTATTTAAGAGGAACATGGAATATTTTTCATGATTTTTAGAATGAAGTGAAGATATTGATTTGCCCTTGTAAGTAGGAGTATTATATCATGTATCATAGGATTCATATCGCATCATATTCGTATTCCCTCGTCCTTAAAGTTATATTATCTTTCCGAGAAAAGAGTTATTTAACTTTTTTGGCTTTCAACAATTCAAATTTTCTTGATGAATAATTAAGGAACTTTTCTAAATACTATTTTCGTTGTATCCTCGTAAATATTTATGTTAATCAGTACAACTTTAGCTGTATCTTTAACCACTTGCAAATCAATATAAATGTACGACCTCCAAATCTGAACTGTGTAAAATAAATGCTGGAATCGAAACTTGGCGTTGTTTCCTTGGATGAACTTAACCTCGAACACAGAACTGGTAGCGAGGATGGCTTTACCTCAGTCAATACCGATGTAAGTATTTAATGAGGAAGTTGCAACCTTCGCATCGTACTTGGATCGATTATAAATGTTCTTTACAAAGACCAGACGATAAGAAGGTATCGCCCATGATTATGTTCTTGTCAGCTAAAACCTACGCATTAGTGGAGAATCTATTGGAGCTCGAAAAATCGAAGGATAAGAGCTTTCGAGAATTGCCTGCAATTCTGGAGAAGCAGTTGAACCAGAAACCACTGGTTTCATTCAGGAGCGTTTTCGTTTCCACAAGCGCATCCAAGCAGAAGGGGAGACTGTGGCGGAGTTTTGTGCCTAGCTGAAGAAACTTTCAATGAATTGCGAGTTCGGACAGTTTCTAAACGATAGTCTCCGAGACAGATTTGTGTGGGTTTACGCAGCGAAGCTATTCAAAAGAAGCTATTATCGGAAGCGGAACCTCAACTATGAAAAAACAGTAAACATTGCTTTAGCTATGGAGACGGCTGCAAGAGATGCCGTTGAACTTCATTCCATAAATGATTCTGAAAGTAGGCACAAGGTATACAATGCCCAAAATTCTACAAAGTGTTCTCGTGATAGATCCGGTTTTTTAAAGTGTCAACAAAACCGCGAAGTGAAACCGGTACGAGACAAAGCCAGGCGGAAATTTACAAGTAAATTATGGGCATTACGGTGTAGAAGCTCATTTCATTTTTCTAATGCGTGTTCTAATAAGGATAAGACATTTAAAAATGTAAATTTAAAGGACACATTGAGCCCCACTGCATAACGAAATGAAAGAAAAAACTTTCGCCAAGTAGCTGACGAAACTTAAATTTATACCATTAATATAAATGAAAGTAAATATTAAATATCGTTAAAAGTTTGGATTAATGATAAACCAGTGAAAATGCAACTGCATACCGATGCATGCATTTCTGCTATGTCAATAAGTCAATTTCGTAAACTGTCCCCTCAAACTAAAATTGAGCATAGTAATGTAATTTAAAAGCTTTAGGGGTGAATTGATTAAACCAATTTATGAAGAAGCCGTGGTAGTGAAATACAAAGATCAGATAAAGGTTAAAAAGCTTTATTATGTGATTGGGAAGTTGATCCTTTATTTGGTGTTGATTGGTTTAGAGATTTCCCGCTTGACTCGAAAGAAATCAAAAGTATTAAATTAAAGCTGGTAGATGAACGGGATCAAAAATCATTAACTTTAAATACTATCAAAGGTTTATACCGTATTAAAACGACTCCGAGTATTTGGCAACGTACTATGGAACAGATTTTTAAAAATATACTTGGGGTTGTTATCTATTTGGATGACTTTAAAATTGCTGGTCCGATAGTAGAGGTTCATAATGAAGGATTGCGTGAGGTATTAAAACGATTACAGCACCATGGTTTGCATGTGAATTTTAATAAATGAGAGTTTTTGATTAATAAAATTGAATACTGTAGTTATTTAATAGACGAAAATGGATTGCATCCGACCGAAAAGAAAGTACTATTTTTGATGCACCTCAACCTCTTAATGTTACACAATTAAAATCTTTTCTAGTCTTAGATAATTATTATTCTAAATTTTTAAATATCTTGGCAACAATGTTGAATCCTTTAAATGAATTGCTTAAGAAGTGTGTTGAATTTAAATGTCCAAAGAATGTTCGAGAACTTTACAAAAAGTTAAGAAAGAAATATCTTCTAATAAAGTTTTAATTCCCTATAATCCAGAATTGAATGTCGTTATCACCAAGGACGCTTCACCATATGGGCTTGGAGCTATAATTTTGCACATTTGTGATGATGGAATAGAGACCTATAGCTTTAGTATCTAGGACTTTAACGAAAACGTAACGTTATTATAGCCAAATTGACAAAGAGTCTCTCTCGATAGTTTAGGTAATTAATAGTTTTTATCAAAATTTTTTGGTCATAAACCCTTAATTAATATTTTTAGCTCTAAAATAGGTTTACCTGTTTTGAGTGCAACTATAGGTTATTGCACTATTCAATTTTTCTTAGTGGATTTGATTATGATATTAAGTATCGGGACACTAGGAAACATGGGAAAGCAGACGCTTTATAGCGATTGACGTTAAAAGTAACTTCCGATGTGGTAGCCGATATTGCTGACGTATTTGAAATTGGTCAAATTGAGACTATGCCAATAACTGCTAGAGATTTAGCCAGAATAACCAAAACTGATTTAAAGATTAAACCATTATATGAAATATTGTTAAGCGGAGATTCAATGACAGGATTAAGATTTCCTGGAAAAGATGGTAATTATAGTTTACAAAAGGGTAAAATGACAATCTTTAGCTCGAACATTAGCTTCAACAAAACAAATTGAAGCTAAAAATATCATAAATAAAAGAAACATTTAATTTATTGCAACAATAATACAGAATACACTATAATATGATAAATCCATTAAAAAACATTTGTAGCCTAATTTAGTGTGCACTTTTCGAGGAAGGACAAAACTTACAAAAGGGGGGTTATTTTCTGCAGGCATAGGGTTTTAACTCCTAAACAGTATAGAAGGACGGTCTTAAACGAATTACATTGTGTCATTTTGTAATTTGTGAAATTAAAATTTTAGCTTTTTCATACTTTTGGTGGCCAGGAGTTGATCGTGAAATCGGATCCTTATCTAAAAATTGCATCCAATGTTCTAAATATACAAAGAACACTCCTGAAAACAATGGTATATCCTTGGGAATGGCCTTCGAAATCGTGGGAATGGGTTCATATAGATTTTACAACCCCTTCATGAATTCTATGTATTTAATTGTTGTAGATGCACATTCTGAGTGACCTGAAGTGTTTCCAATGAATACTATCACTAGTGGGAAAAACTATCAAAATATTAAGATCGCTCTATTGTAGATATGGTTCCCCCAAAACTTTAGTTTCAGATAATGGTAGATCCTTTATTTCTAATGAGTTTCAAACATTTTTAAAGAACAATGGCATCTATCATAATAAAACATGTCCGTACATTCCAAGTTCCAATGGACAAACTGAAAGATTAGTTCAAACTTTTAAAGATGCTATGCGTCAAGTTAAAGTTGATTTTGGGAAGAGAGACTATAAGCTACAGAACTTTTTAATCCAGTACCGTAAAACACAACATTATACCACCCACCTATATCCTGCTACGATGTTCCTGGGTCGTGATATTCCTGCACGTCTGGATTTATTGAGCCCAAATGAAACACCACTTGAAAAAGCGACAGATTCACCAGTGCGTCAATTTGACGTCGGAGATAAAGTGGTCATACGTGACTTTTCAAATTCAGAAGGTAAATGGTTGTTGGGAACAGAGCTACGAAAAGAAGGAAGGTTCAATTATCAAGTAGAAGTTGGTAACCAAATCCTTCATAGGCATATTGACCAAATGAAATCTGTACGAAGTGATATCCCGGTGAGCTCAACAGAACTTAAATCAAGTTTTCCAAGTATTCCAGAGGTGTCGTTTACTCCTCCTCCTTCATATAAAGAGTAACCTCCAGTATTTTCTGCTCCTACCGGCGAAGTAGAACCTACACCACGTCTAATAGAACTTACACGGCCCACTGCCATGACTCCTGAACAGAGATCCGAACCATCGACAGTGCATCCAAATACAGCAAAAAGTGTGCCAAGTATTCTTCGTCGCAGCACCAGTGTCAGAAAAGCACCTGATGGATTAATGTTGTGACTGTGTTTAAATTCATGTTCACAATTAATTTTTTTTTAACAAAGGAAGGAATGTTATATCCATGTTTGTTAATATTTATGTTAATCAGTACAGCTTTAATTGTATCTTTAACCACTTGCAAATCAATATAAATGTACGACCTCCAAATCTGAACTGTGTAAAATAAATGCTGGATTCGAAACTTGGCTTTGTTTTCTTGGAACAATTCGACCTCGAACACAACAATTTCTTTATTTTTTCCCCTCAAGTTTTATTCTTAAAATTTTTAATACTTCGATTTCAATCAATGGCTTTCAGTATTCGGATCTGTGCATAAACAGAAATGTTCTTGCTTGGATTTTAATAATAAAATGAGATTTGTATAAATTGTGATATGTAAGAGTCCATTTCAATATTTTTTAATTTAAATTAAAAAAATCTAGATGAAATTAAAATCTTTCTGGAGCATTCTGTGATGCTTTGCTTTAGATATATTTTTACCAATGAAAATGTAACTAACTATTGTGCTCAAGTCAGGTGTTCATATTTTTACTTTCTCGTATGCGAAGTATACAAAGAGAAAGTATTGTAATCGTCAAATTCGAACTCGAGATTTTGACGCATCTCCATGTTTTAGACCTCCCTGAGTTCGAAAAACGCAATTTTGGAATTATGTCTGTCTGTGTGTCTCTGAACACGATAACTCGAAAACTATTAGAGCTGCGAGACGAGGGAGCTATGAGATAATTTGGTATGTGATTTTGACACATAATTTGTAGGTTTCTATCAAGTTTTGGACAAAATCCATCTAAGGGAAGTTTGTCTGTCTGTCCGCGTTCATGTGAAAAATATAACTCAAAAACTTGGATAGCTAGATAGATAAAATTTTCTACACAGTTTTATCATCAGGAAAAGTTTTACCATCACGTCCGCATAAAATTTTGGGCCAAATATGTCAAAGGGTTGACTGTCTATCGGTCTGTACAATCGCATATTTTTTATCGAAATAACTTCAAAATTACTTAGATAAATAAAATTTTGCATGTAGCCTTCTAACCTTAATTGCAGATTTGTGTTCAATTTTTGTTTCAATCGGTTTAAAAATTGCATTCAATTTTCGTTGTCTTCAATATTCCATGACGCAATAAAAAGGCCAGACTGATCTTGGATGATTGCCAAATTGTACCCACGCTCTTTCGCTGAAGACCTTAACGTTTCACTTATTTTTTTCTCCACTGTGTTAGGGACGCTTGTTCGTTTTAGTGCCTTTTTGCTTATTTTTTCTCTACATATGTTAGGGAGTATACGAGAAAGTTTAGAGGAGTCAACTCCCGCTAGTTTGAAATCTTACTTAAGAATGTGGTAAGCTACCGTGTTACTTATAAGCCAAGTTACTTATCAGAAATTATGGCAACCCCTTTGAGAATCTGTCTGGCTGACGGATACCAGATGTAAACGCGTGAAGTAGAGGTGTAGCAATGAGAATCTTTTGTGTGTGATATCAACAATAAAATATGGAATTGAAAATACGCCTTTTTCCCATGAAAACACTTTAAATTCAAAGAGATTTATTACTCGTAAAATACTTGCATGATGGGTACTTTTTACTCTTTTGTTAGGGTAATAAAAGATGCAATGATCTGTAGCATCTAAGCTATCCCTGATAAAAATTAATCATTACTAAAGAATGTGCGGCTTAGTAAAAGTGGCTTGATCAGAGTTATTTGGGATGGAGCTTTTAGTCCATAAATAACTTGCTTCAGTTTAAATCCCTTTTATGTACTAATATTGTTCAAAATATTTGTAGGATGCATTGCTTTTCTCCATCAAAACTATTTATTCAATTTTCTAGCCTAATTAAAACCTACTTCTATCAACAGAACTGTGAAAATATGTTTATTTTTTCCTACTTCAGCTATCTTTTTTATATTTCTTTTACCCATTTGATTCTTGAAATTTATTCTGATAGTGTTCTCGCTTTTGTAAATCGCATAAAATAATGTTTAAAATTTAAATGCCAGTTAAAATTTCATGTATTATGATAGAATAATATCAACTTATTCAGATTTATTGATGACATTTGACATAATGAAGTTTCATTTTTACTTATTTACTTTTTTACTCAGAAAATTTTCTGTTCTTTAAGCTGTGTATAATAAATCCTTTAAGTGTGAAGATTTCAAATTTATGTTTTCTTTAAATTGATTAGCAGTAAATTCGAACTTAATTTTGATTTATTTTGCGAGTATTTCCTATGCGTGTAACCTCCTAATAAATAGTGCAGCATTATATATTTGTGTTCCTGAAGTATCGGAATAAAATAAAAAAATGCCAACAGGAGTGTTCTCGGCTTTCTCATATACGTACATAATATGGCACATTTTCTGCTGACTTTTTAATTCAGTGAAAAGAATCGAGTATGCATTTGGACCTCTTCAATTTAGCCCAATGGATCCAAAATTTGATACAAATATACTGTTATGTTGCCAATTCCACATACCAAATTTCATCTATTTGGGTTGTTGCATTTGTGGGAAATTGTTTTAACATACACAGGAATAGGCAGATCAACAGACAATAACTTTGTAGATGTGTTGTGTCCTAACTTTGATAGAGATCTACAATTCTGGAAATAAAGCAATGTAAAAAAATTTATCCATCTAAGCTAGCTGTGTTTGTGAGTTGTGTTCACAGATAGACATAATTCCAAAAATGTTTTAAACTCAAGAAGGTCTAAAATGTCGAGATTTATCCAAACTTTAGGGTGAAATTTTTGCGGATTAAAAGTCTTTCTCTGTTGATGCTTTGTATATGAGAAAGTAAAATTCGTTTATCATTTTCAAAAATTGTAAATTGTAGAAATTTGTTGATTCTTAGGTGTATGAGAATTCCTGCAAAAGAAGTTTGAATTTGATTTTTAAGGCCAATTCTTATGCATATTGTTTCATTTATAATTTAAGGTAATACTTTTTTATTCATTTTTAGGTGGTGGAGTTGTTACATCTCGCAACGACATCCATTACCTAGTTACTGAGTATGGCATTGCATCTCTCTTTGGTAAGAATATCCGGCAGAGAGCCCACCACCTCATCCAAATAGCCCACCCCCAATATCGTGAAGCCCTGGAACAGGCCGCTTTTGAAAGGCTGAAATGCATGCCGTCACCTTGAACACATCAGAGCACTTCGGAGAGAGGCAGTTTGTGTCTGAAGTTCAACCACAGTGTTGACAACGTGTAATCGCATACTATCTACAAAGTAAAA
The DNA here is from genome assembly GCA_013235015.1 of Araneus ventricosus. Taxonomy (NCBI): domain Eukaryota; kingdom Metazoa; phylum Arthropoda; class Arachnida; order Araneae; family Araneidae; genus Araneus; species Araneus ventricosus. The sequence continues at coordinate 626,919 of BGPR01000149.1, forward strand.
CAGTTGAATGTTACATTAGCACTGATTTTGTGACCATGTTTTGCAACAAATTGAAATTGAAGAAACATGCCCATTTTAGGAGGAATTTTAATGAAATAAAATTATCTTATGTCATAAGGTTTTGCTATGCTACAATGTATTCAGTTTTAAGTGCATAGTAAACACATATATTTTTACATTACATTACACCACATACATCCCCGTGCTTAGAGCCATTTGGCTCCTTTCCAGTTTGTGTGGATGGAGAATTTTATTTTTTAAAAGGAAAATACATATAACTGGGACAAAAACGAATAATAATGAAAAAAAGAAACACTGGACAAGAACAACACGGAAAAAGAAACAATAAGAAAAAAATATAATAAAAGAAAAATAGAAAAGTCAAATGTTGCAGGAATTGCGTGTAAGTCTGGGTGAATGCATGTTCATTGATGTTCCTCTACAATGAGTGTGTTCTCGTCACACATGAAAAGCATTAGGAGTCGAAGACGGGTTCTTGACAACTTACTCGTGAGAATGGTTTTCACCACTGTCATTTATTTTGCACTGTGGGAGTACGAAAATTTCAGGAGAGGATTAACGGACATTTTGTGACATAGTGCATTGGATTTCCTTTTTCTCCACACTAGCAGTTGTCATGTGTTAGAAGATTGAAGAGATGAAGATATGAAGGGAAAGTCCCGTGTCCTGAAACGAACATTAACCCCTCTCTACTCCATCCTACTAGTTTGTTTGACAGCCTGGGCACTATTTCGTATGTACTGAGGCCTGTTTCTTCGTTATCCCACTTATCTTGCCAAATGTTTAAAGCTGCTTACCTTATTTCAAATTTCTGGAAGGAAAGTGGCTTAGGGAGAAAGAAAGGGTCGCATTTTGTGATAGCTTCTTTGGCTAATTGGTCTGCGCATTCTCTTTCTCCAAGATCCACGTTGAGCTCTTTTGACAGATTCTGTTTTCATGACATTTAACTTTTTACTATATCAAGGTTTTATCATTCCCTTTTTCATTCCAAAAGGTCAGTCAGTACATTGGTCAATTTTTTTATATCAACACATAATCATTCAACAGGTAGGAGTCATAAAGAAATAAACATATCAGCAGTGCAAATATATCCTAGATAACATTAAGCCAGCCTATCTAAAACAGTAACAAGAAATTGACTCTTGGCACGAACGAAGAAAGACTCTAGATTTAAAAATTAAATTATTTAATCTAGGTGACAATATAATTAATTGTGTGAACATTACTTTGTCATACGGTAAAATCACATGACATGAAACACTTAAACTCTACTAGAATGGGCTCATTTAGAGAACTCCCTTTTTACAGAGATAATAGTCACTAAATTCTTAACATATAAGAGAATAAAAATTATTAAACATTATGAGTGGGAAATTTAATACGTGTGTTTAAAGCATAGAATATGAATGCATCCAATCTAAACAGTAAATTTAAATCTCCATCGACGGTTAAAACCAAATACTCAGGCAGAAAATCCCAAAACAATTTTAAAGTTAAGGAGATATTTTTCAATATCAAAAAGAACAAAAGGAACTCTTATTTAAATATCTATCGTTTTTGGCTATTATATATTGAATTATCCTGGTCCCTTCATGTTTAGTTAAATATCAAATTAAAGTAATCTGTCAAATTAACTAATTATCAAATTAACTATTAAAATTAACTGTTTGATTAATTAAAATTAACTATTTACTTAATTAAAATTGAATAATCAATTATCACAAAATCTTCACTAAAACGTTTTTTATGGCTCGTACTATATGCCAGCAATCTTAATCTTATAATTATCTAATAATTATCTTAATTTAAATAAAATTCATTGTGGCTATGCATGTATGTTCCACATCTCTTCCTAAACCACTGGACTAATTCCAACCAAACTTTACACACGTTTTATTTAAGAAACGAAAAAGTCCACATTCAACTTTTCAAAGCCTAAAAGTTGCTTAAAATTTCACTTAATTAAAAATTCATCAAGGCCTTTTTCCGCGATATCTTTCATTTCCATAAATTTTTTTCTCTCATTTAATATTTTTTCAAAATTAATTTTAAGCTGAATTCGTGAAACCGTTTCCAGAAGGAAGAATGCTAAAAGAAAATTTTTAAAGTAGACGATTAACAATTTATATCGGGACCAAATATAGATTTATTTTCATGCTTTAAATTAATGAATAATTAACTAGTTAATTTAATTGTTTCAAAATATTAATTAAAACCTTTCTTTTACTTTAGTAATTGTAAGCAAAATTTGAAGTACCTATTTAACAAATAATAATGTATTGAGAAAACGGCTGTTTTTAAAAATCGTCTGGTTCAATTGATATTCTCATTTTAATTAAAAACGTTTCAGATCAGAAAAGGAATTTGTGCATTATAATATTTATAAATAGTAGTTTTTACATTAAAAATATTAAACATGAAAACATTTTAATCCGGAGCAAAGCCAGATATATCAACTTGTTTACCATATAAAAAGTGGAAGTGAATGCGACTGATGGGAAAACTCATAACTTATAATTAATTCTTGCTGTCAAAAAGTTTCAGTATAAAAGTTGTTCGTTATGAAAAGGTGATTGTGGATATCAAAAAAGTTTCAATATAAAAGTTGTTGTGAAAAGACGATAATTCGCCTAATTTGAATTTTCTTTCTATCTTCAATTATAAAGGAATTATGGGAGAATGAAATTTTCAGTCCCATTTCCCACCATTTCCACCCCCCTTTGAGCTGGATAGCCCATCTACGATCTCGGCCGAGATTTTCACCGTCCGTAAGGCATATCCCTCGCCAGTTAAAATCTAATCAAAATTACTCTACTTATCATGTTCACAAGATAACATAGGCAAAGCGTTATATACATCTCTTCTTCTAATAATAAGGAAAAGGAGATTTTGTCCTCTACTTTCAGAAGGATTAGAGTTGCAAGAATAAAAGCGGGTGGATGATAATGCAAATGACAAGAGCTTTCCAACAAGGGGTAACATGCTTATGTTCAAAGATATTTTAAGTTAGGGGGAAGGAGGGAAAATCACTTTTCAATTCATAACTTCTAGCAATTGCAGCTTTCGAAAAAGTTTAAAAGCAAAAATTGTTCTTTATGATAGGGCGATAATTCGCCTATTTTAATTTTCTTTCTATTTTCGATTGTAAAAGAATTATGACAAAATGAATAGTCCGGAGATATAAGGAAAAGAATATTTTGCCCTCTATGTTCATAAGGATTAAAGCTGCAAGAATGAAAGCGAATGGAAGAGATTGCAAATGACGAGAGCTTTCCAACAAGGGGCAATATGCATATGGTGAAAGGAAATTAAGTTAGGGGGAGGGGAAAGGAGGGAAAATCACTTTTCGGCTCATAACTTCCATGCAATTTCAGCCATCGAAAAAGTTTAAATGCAAAAATTGTTCGTTATGATAAGGCAATAATTCGCCTAATTTGAATTTTCCTTCTATTTTGAATTTTAAAGGATTTATGGAGAAATGAAAATTTCAACCCTCACTTTTTCCATCCCCCTTTGAGCTGGATAGCCCATCTACGAACTCTGCCGAGATTTTCACTATACTTACAACATATCCCAGGCTCGTTAAAATTAAATCAAAATTACTCCAGTTATCGTGTTCACAAGATAACATGGGAAAAAGCGTTATATATATATATATATATATATATATATATATATATATATATCAATGTCATGAAAATCAATAAATGTTGAAATAAAATGAAGAGACTGTAGTTAATCGGTAAAAGCGTATAGATGCTCATCAGGGTAAGTAAAATCTATACGAACCGCTAAAAAATTAGTGAAATCATAATGTTTTCTGCGAAAAGTGCTGGCATAAAGCTAAAACACTGTCCTTTACACCGAACATTATGATAAACCAAGAATTTGAATGAAATACCAAATATTAGAAATAATTTTACGAGCCGAAACCTGAGAGATGTAGCCAACGGGAGACGTCACAAAGGAATGAACCTATTCCGTCATGTAGGGTCCGTATGTTTACGAAATATCAAGTTATTACCCCTTTTGTTTATTTTCTCTCTATAAGAACTCTCTGCTTTTTCTTACCGCAGATTTTTTTCTTGACATTTTATTTTAAGAATGTTTATGTTGTATATGTTGCTTTTACAATTCTGCTATGATTGTTTCTTATTTGTTTTGTTTTATATATTATATGTATATATATATATATATATATATATATATATATATATATATATATATAAACATATACAAAAACAGAAACAAATGCAGAAACCAATTAAGAAATTAGTTTTAATCAAATAAATACTTAAATCAAAGAAGTAATATTTCAGATGGACACAACACGATTAACAAAAATTCTAAAAAAGATTTAAATATGAGAAAAAAACTTCACAAATGCGGTGAATGCGCCAATGCAGCAGTATAACCGGAAAGTGAGAAATATTAACAAAAGAAAACAAAACCATGTCATAAATCAAAACCAAAACAACAGAAAAAGGGAACAGAACGCCAACGTCCGGGAAGCGTCATCAGCAAGGGAAATCCCGAACGGGCATATATATCAATGAATTCGGTGTTTTCTAACCACAAACTCTAGCAATAATGCTAAAAGGCGTTTGTTTTGTAGTTTTTGTAGTTCTTTGATTTCTTTCTTTTATTGTCTTTAAGGAATAATAACTTTTATTTTTATGTTAATTATAGAAATTTTTATTGATAAAGTCTTTAAATTTGAAATAATAACGTCATTTCCAGTCTATGAAGAAACAAAGAGGAATATCGAAATTGTTTGAAATTTTTAAACGAAAACAATCAATATTTTTAAGAAGGCTTTTTAAAATTTGTTCTCTTTTTATTCTAAAAATGGGACGAAATCTAGTACCTTTTTCTAAAAGTGTTCGTAATTTAATATCTTGAATTATATTTAAATTACCTGTAATAATGTGTTTATGGTACGGATCCACGAAACTCTTAAAATTCCTCCTCATTGCAGAGACAATGAGCAGATTTTCGATTACTATCTATGTTTTCACAAAAGAGATTATAATTAAAAACCCTACGACCAAGAGGAATGTCATATGTGAAGGATTTGCCAAGTTTGAAGGTTTTTAGGGGGAACGAATCAAGTGTTTCTTCAAAAATTCGGTTGAAATTAAAAGCATCAAAAATAGGATGTTTAAATTCTATTGTCATATATAAAATGTCTTCCTCTTTAGCTTTTTTATTTTTAACAATCCTCTGAATTCTAGCTTTATAAATATCATTAATCAGAATAAGGAAATGCTGATTTTTAGTACAGTGTTTATCTATTGATTTTTTAAAGATATCACAATATTTTTCTTTAATCGAAAAAATATAATTTTTTACAGGCTTATAGTTGAAGTTTATATTAAAATCTTCCTCCAATTTTTGTAAATCTTTATGAAGCAGTTTCTTTAAATCCTCTTCAGCCAAATTACTCATTTTATTGTTTCTTTTATTTATTCCGCTTCCTCGACAACCTCTATTTCTATTGCCCTGACTATTAATTAATTGGGAAGTGTTACAATTATTCTGACTAATCATTTTGTTTTGGAAAATGTCAATAAACTTTTTATCGAAGGGTGGTTTTGGGTTCTAGGGGTCATGATCGGTGAAGGTCTGTTGAAATTTTCCGGAAGTCGTGTCATGAGAACCATTGTAATAGGTAGAGTTCCTATAAGGAATCTACCTAAAACTGCGACACCTTTTCATTTTTAGCTGAATCCTTGGTAAGATTTCCTTTCTCGGTTTCTTTGGTACTTTAAGGATGAGATAATTTTCTTACCATTTTTTTTTCTTTTTTCGTAAAATGCTGTATAGAATAAGAGGGAATTTACTTCGACGTGCAGCATTTCTTTTACAACGGGCACTGGCAGCCTCCTTCTCTCAGCTATCCCCATGGTAAAAAAAAAATTGTTCAATGTCGAAGTGCAAACTATTGATTTTCTTTGATCAGCAGAATGCAGCAGATTTTTGAATACGTTGATATTACAAAAAAATTTCGCCGCACTCACTGGCATAAATAAGGACTTTTTAAAGCTCCGGACATAGCGCGGATGAGAGCTTGAAATCAGGACTTTGGTAAAATTAAGCTATTAGGAACCGACTGCCATCTAATAGATTTCGGATTCCCTATCGGAAATGGTACATAATTTGCCGTTCAAAATAGAACCAACACATAATCCGTCGTTCAATGCACTACTTAGTATGCAACTTAATTAATTTGGAGAAAATTAGAATTTTTTTCTGTACGCAAAAACAATTGTATTACAGATGTGGGGGTTTGTTCCTTATAACACGACGACGCCCAGTTATATTCCATCAAAAATTACAAAAGCAAAAGAAAGTTGAAAAACCACCAGCGGAAAGGAATTTGCATTTAATTATTTAAATAATTTGCATTGTTGGCAATCGAAAAATTATTTTGGTTGCGAAACGCATAACTGAAGTCATTTTTGGCCACATGTTGTAAGTTACTAAACTATACTAAAAAGGCAAGGTACGGCACAGACGATTTTTAAATAATTTTTTAACTAATTGGTTTATTTACTAGTCATTCTGTGAACAGTAGACATCGCATCCCTCCCCAAAAAAATCTTAGATCTTTTTTTCGACGCAGTCTTTCTTTAAATATTTATCCAATGCTGTGATTTATTTTGAGGGAAATATTCTTTGAAGTGACTCCAGAGAGGTACCTTCTTCGTCCCCTTGTAATATACTATCTTCCAAAGCTATATTTACAGTCTTAAAACAATCGATGTCAAATATTGCACATCCATACTATTAACGTATTTCATTCATTGTAATTACAAAACCGAAACATTAGCTTATTATTTATAAATGGTCTGAAAGAAAGTTGTAGAAAATTTGACGTTCGATATTGGAGGTAGTCTTCAAATTTTTATAACGTGAACCCTTTGGAAACAAAAAAAAAACCTTCTTTAAAAACAGACTTTCGAGAATAGATTGAATCTTCGGTTTCATAAGCAGTAACAAAATTCCATTTAAATGTCTGTTTTCATTAGTATTAACTAAATTACAACTAAATGTTTTGCTTTAAACAAAATGATTTAAACGTTTTAATGGTGCCAAACTCGCCAAAACATTGAAAACATTTAAACGACTGCCGTCTTTAAAGGGAAATAAGAAATAAAAGTTCTTAGATATGCGTCGTTTTTCATGACCTCGAGGAGCCTTCACGCGAAATTCTAAGACAGTCGAGCAACTTTTTTGGTCGTGGCAGCTTATCATATAAATTTACAGACAGACGAAATATTTAACGGTATATTTGAAATAAAGACAGAGCGAAAATGATACAAAGTAATTAAAAGTTCAGTATGTTTTTTAACTGTTGGAGCATAACCCGTTTTTCATTAATCCTTGGTTCTGTATAACAGGGAAACTTTCAGGCATGGAAGCAACCGTGTAATACTGGAATTAAGTGTACCTTTCCTGTTTTTTTTATGTATAAACTTATTATTTAAGGGTGATATTTTATTTTTTAAATCATTAACACGATCTTTTCTGAGATTACCTCCAATAAATAGTTTTTTTCTTCCTTTTTGTTGTTGTTATGTTGTTTTTGTTAACTCCCAATTTCTAAAAGTATTTATTAGTACTCCGTATTACAGAAGGACGTGCAGATCCATTCACCTTACACCCGGAATCAGTACGAGATAAAATTACGGCTCGATAAGCACAGCGTAAGGAAGTGCGATCAACTTCCCTAAGATGTATTCGACAACACCTTGAGGATATTAAGGGATTTATCACAAATCTTCCACAAGTGAAGTATATGCGGAAGGAAAGTAAGCGTTCTATCAAAAATCATTCCCAAAACCCATATGATATCCGCAACAAGAATAGCAGCTCCGCGAATATTAATTACTGGGTCAGGATGCAGATTTCGTTAACTACAGAAATGTAAGCAACGACTTTTCTCAGCAGAAGAAAGTATATGCCCATGGCTATCCCACCAAGATACTAACTTCTTCACTGCATTCTGCAGCTGAAGCTCAATTAAGCGCGTGTTCGAACCTTGAATAGAAATATGTAGATCCTCAATATACAGCTTTCTTTGCACGGATGGAGGTAGCTCACAGTGAATTCGACTAAAATGGATGCTAAAAAATTGACACTGAAGAAATCCCTCAGTTTGAATAAAAAGGACAGAATAAAAATCACTAAGTAAAATAAATGGTACAGGAAAGCTCGTCCACTAAGTTGTCGAGATCTTGCTGGCTAAAAACGTCAATGGGTGGCAAATAAATACAGCATACTGTAACCCGTAATCGGATATGAACTTGTACAGCCAAAGCCTCCAAAGAAGTGTTCAAGATAAGAGGTCTGCTCGGATAAAAATTAGAAGTTAATACGCAAACGCTCCGAGAATTATGTGAGCCATTGCCTGCATCTTTCCGAACAGTTTTGTATCCACGCAGTTTGAGAGGAATATTTGACTCCAATAAAGTTTTTTGGAGACGAAAACAAGCAGGATGAAAATTGTTAAGAATAGTCCTGATGACATGAAGTTTGGATCGTGTGCCGCCACAATTCTGGGAGAATAAGGTACACATTAAAAGAAGTTTTCAGTTTGACAGGTATTTGGATCAGTAGTTGGAGTTAGCGGAACATCGCAACTCATTTGAAATTCTTCATCCTCCGCTTCAGAGGGATGGAGTGCGTTGACATCGGGATTTTTGAACTCTTCACCAAAAATGGACATCAAGTGCTTGTGGACTATTTGACGAATCTGGGCGGCCAAAATTATTTTTCGATTTTAAACTAATTTAAACATATTAGTTAGTAAATTAATAAACTTTTTGTAGAAAATATTGCTTTATAACTTAAAAATAATTAATATTTTATAACTTCATAGTTATATACAGGGTGGCCATAAAGTAATTTGCCCTATTTAGAGGCTTCTGGGGCGCACTGCATTTAGAGTATCAAGACGAGATTTTGGATCTAAGTATTATGGAATATGCGCTTGTGATTTTATAGGTATAGAATGTACCACCTATTATGGTTTCGGTTACAGTTAAAAGTATTATAATTTTTTTCAATGGAAACCAACACCTTAATTTTTTTATTATTAATGAATATATCATCTTTATATTCTGAATGCAGTGCTCACCAGAGGCCTATAAATAGACCCGATCATAAATAATTAATAATAATTATTTTATGATCATACCTTGTACATTGAACAAAATTAATAGTATTACATTAATTATATTTACAGAAAAGAAATCGGAAAAATAACAAATAATTGAATAAATGATAAACATAATTGAATAATTGTGTAAAAAATTAGTTATTAATTCATCAGGAAGGTGCGATTTATTCGTATGATGATAAATCATTGATACCATTATCTGTTTCTTCATGATCGGAGTCCTCTTCATCAAAAACTTCAGAAAATTCCATTGGCAGTAACATCTCTAAAGTCTCTTTTAAGAATGATTTTGACTTTTTTCTCATCGTGGGTCTCATACCCGTCAACACTGGGTCCAAACTCAAAAGCAGTCTGTTGAGAACATCCTCATAACAAGAAAGTCTGGAAAATTTTCGGGCTCAATTTTGACGGAATGATCGGAAATGTTTGCTGCGTGCTTCTTCTGACAATTGGCCTATTGGTAGTATAGCATTTTCTATTACAATCAGACCATGAATTAAGATCTTGTGCATAGTAGGCGACATTGGGTACCATGGATATAATTGCACGTAGAGCTCAGATGTTTCTTCTGTATATTCTTTGAACTTTTGCAAATTAATCTTGTGACCACTGGATATGGTTTCTAGAATTACTTTAAAACGATATATTAAAGCAATCCATCTGATTTTTAACTGAGATTTAAAATGGAGAAATTGTGCTTTATTTTTTAAATTTCATTGTCATCAAGCGTATCACTTTGAACAAGATAATTTTCGAGTTTAATTTATTATGTATGTTTGGTCAATTTAGTTGTTGCATAATGTTAATAACTCTCTTCGAATCATTTCTTTGACACCTGATGACTCTAGAGTAAAATAGAAGCAAAAAAGTGCATAGTAAATATATGCAATTTAGATATCTAAATTTTAAACCTTTTTTTTTTAAAAAATCATACAAGTGTGTGGTAACTTTTTACAAAAACATAAGCGACTTTGACTCGACTTCTTTTTAGATAACTAAATGTTGACAAAGAACAATTTCAGTATTTTTTGCAAAATCCTAAAAAGAGATAAAATGGAAGGAATGCAATGTTTTAAGTAATATTATAATTGATACAATATTGATAATACTATAATTGATATAATTTTATTCCAATCAAAATGCCTGAAAATTACACACATATGATCGTTTTGAAAATATTCATAACAATTTTCTTTAAATTACAATTCATATCATAAGAGATTAAATGCAAAGTAATTAGAATGCCTACTGGAAATTTGGAATAGCAATGTTTGAAATCCCTTCATTTCAAAAGTTGGGCAAATCAGGGGCTAATTTAAACAAAAACACAAACATAAAGGTCTAAATTTATTAATACAAAAAAAATTTAGCGTGGAAATGTTTGGAAATATAACAAAAACCTTCGAGATTTCGAAACATACAAAAAATTTTTTGAAAAAAAATGCGTTATTTTCAATTACTTTTGCAATTATTAAAACTAATTTTGTAACAATTCAAATCCATAAAAAAATATCAACACATACCTGCCTTATCATTATCCATAACTGTTAGATTTTAATTACTTCTAGAAATGAAGGTATTCACATTCGAAAATGGAACGTTTGAAGCAACAACTATTTGACGCAGGATACGCTTCACACAACACTCCAGTTTGAGCAAATAATACAGAGGTCAAGGCCAATTAAGAGAGTTAAAAATGGTATCACGTGATTCCCCAGTTATTCAGCTTTATAATGTATACATCCATTCGATCCTGCGCTGTAGTTTATAAAATCGACTTTTGGCCGCCCAGATTCGTCAAATATCCCACTGTGCGATGGTCTAATTCGCAAGTCCGAGAGCAACAGATTTATTCACATTTGGCATTTTTAGTTTTACTGGTAGCTCTATAGGTGAAAGGCGGCACTAGGAAAGCTTTAATAAATTTAATTAAATCATATAAATAATTAATTATAATTATTTAATTAAATTATAGTATAATTTAATAAGCTTAATTAAATTTTCCTTAAAAAATTTTAAAAAATATGAATATTGGCTTTAAAAAACGTTGGACGAGTTTTTAATTCAATCATTTCGTACAAAGTACATAAAAACTACTGTGTCTGAAAATTCGAATAAAAGTTAACGGCAACGCCCAGCGTCAATTGAGGACAGCACTATGTGACATCATTTTTGAAAAGGAAAGTTTCAAAATTGCAAAATATTTTATTATCATATATTAACTTAGTACTCTAAAATAAAGTATTATTATAGACTTAATAACTCACCTTGACTCCAGTTCATGCAGATGTGCAAACACCAAATGCATCTGCGAGGCTTGAAAATTCGCAAAACGGCGATGTAAATCACGAAATAATAAAAAATAGTATGTGCATGGAAATTTGCAAAAATGTTCACCATAACACCATCTATCTTTAAGAAAAGAAAAACAACTTTCGAAGGAATCGAAAAACTTTTACACACAGTTTTATTCACTGACCACAAATGAGGACTCTGGGCGTTAATGGGTTAATATATGACTTTTTACATTTGGATGATATATATATGAATGAATACTTTATTGACTGATGTAATTATTGTTTTTATTGCAGTATATAATGGTGCAGTATAATGATAGTATATCTTACATTTAATATATATACTTTCCATATAACAATGATATTTTGTTAGGGTTAGCGTATGGATATTATCATTCTGAATTCTTTCATTTTAAGGTAAATTATCATAAGAGTTACCCTCTGAGTTTCAACAATTTTAGTAACAGGGATGGTTTGTGCAACAGAATCGATTTAACCTGTCTAATGATCTTCCAAAGCCGAGCAACTGATTTTATTGTTGAAAATTCCAAATATTTGGTTATTTGCATGTATTTTGTTTGCATGTATGTTTACAGCATCATAATTTAAAATTTTGTTTAGTTTATAAATTTTTAGTTTTTGAATTGCATTTCGATATGTTTTGTTTATTTTATTTTGAATGTTTATATATAACAGGTTATATCATGATTGATATAACTATATATATAACTATATATTTATATATATCAATGTCATGAAAATCAAACAATGTCAGATTTAAATGGATAAAAAAAGACTGTGGTTTACCGGTAGAAGCGTATAGATGCTCATCATGGTAGATAAGTGAAATCTATACGAACCGCTAAAAATTAGAGAAATCGTAAAGCTTTCTGCGAACAGTGTTAGCATAAAGCTAAAAACACTGCCTTCACCCCGAGTGTTATATATATATATATAATATTAGTTAAAAAATTAAGCACTGATATTTATGAAGAAAGAAACACTTTTGAGTTCAATATAAGGAGTTACCTTTCTCGAATAGCAACATTAGACGTCAAATATATAGAAATATCGTCATCAATTATATCCATAGAAGCACTATTTTAGTCATAAAAAGATTAAAACAACAGTCTCCTAATGATACATTTCTCAAAAATGCTATGAGATATGGGTATCCTATAAATTTCATGTATGTTTATGTTAATAAGTAATATTTAACACCATTAAATTAAAAGTCTTTTAGATTCATTTTTAGTGTGATCATATTTAATTGAATTAACAAAGATTTTATTCAACCACTTCATAGGTAGATGGCGAGACTAGATTAAGAATAAAATTGCATCATATATTCATTTTTTATCATGTACATTTCCAAAAAATATATATTATTATAAAAGGTTAAATTTAATTTATAGATAATATTTTTATAGTGTTTTATTATAGTATTAAAAGCATAATTTAGAAATAATATTTTCACTTTAAAAGCGAAACTGTCTTTAAGATAATGCTCAATTCCTAATAATAATTGTAACTATTGAATTGATGTTATAAGTTATATACTATCTCGTTTCCAATCCTGAGAGATTTTGGGGATTTATTCCCCTGTTTAGTCGTTTTTCCAATAATTTGTCTTTCGCAGAGGGTTGGCGCCAAAAAAATCTAGATTTAAAGCAACATATAAGTTCCCAAGGCGATAGGCTTTTGATTGTTGGAATTCCAATTCTAGGTTGTCTTTTTGTATAGAGTAATAGTCTTTAATCAAACTATCTTTTGTATTTCATTTGCAAGATTATTGATAAGGTAATATCATTTTAATTTTGATTAATATTTGTATATATTGAAAATTTAACACATGTTTTTTTGTAATATTAAACTATATATATGGTAATATCAATCTTAATAGAACCTATATATACATATATATATATATATATAATATGGCTTTTGTATTTTAAGTGTATGATTTTAGTTAGTGTAGTTTAATTGATTTGTAATAATTAGGTATATTACAAGTCTAATGCGCATTTGTGTAAATTACTAACTTCAGAGATATTTTTAAAAGCATTCGTTTAGATTCACTTCGAGAGATGCTTAACTCTCACTTTAATGATTATAAAATACTGGCCGCCGTAGTAATAAGGCAATTAAAGCTGACATTTTCAACAATTCAATTTCAAAGAAATGAATCTAATAACACAAACAGTGAACAGGTTAATTAGTATAATTGGATTTTAATTCTTTATACACAAAACGAAAATGTAAAGATTGTTTTTGTATATAATGACCTTTAAGTAAATCCCTTACATATAAATATTAAAAAAGAATAAGTAAAAAGATTCTTTAAAAAATTGAAAAGCTTTAATAAGTCATGAAAAATTTGAATTAAAATAATGAAATTTATTATCTAAAACTACTTTAAATATTAAAACTAATTAAAGCTGAAAATAACTAAATAAAGTTTTTTCTGTAAAAAAAAGAGAATTGACTACAATTTATGAAACGCAAAACTAAATTCATGATAACCATTTAAATCTAGTCAATAAAAACAAACATTTATAAATAAAAAAATTGAAATGCTGGAAAAAAAACCAAATCTTGAATAATTATTCTGTGCATTACAAAAATAATAAACACACACTAAGAAACTGAATATCTTTAAACTATAAGAACAAAAATTGTCAAATAATAGATAATAATAGCAAATGATAAAAAATTAAATAAAACGGCATACGTTTGGACAATAGCTATTCTTCCTGCGGAGCAAAGTAAAATATAAAAACACGCATCACCATTCAATAGTCTACAGCCAAGATTAATAATTAAAATTAAAGATCATGACTACAATGAATAAAATAAAACCAAAATTACCATTCTAAGCTATCTATTAGGCTTAATTAATCACCGATAATAACATTGTGGAGAAAAATTTTGTAAAATTTGATAAATATTTAGATAAGGAGAGGATTTTAAAACTCAAAAGAAATGTTTAAAAATTACTGAGAAAATAGTATAAAATAAAATAATCAAAACTTAAATGACAGTAGGTATTGGAAGAATTCAAATCTAATGTTTCCTTTTAGGTATGCAAAAAAGAGGGAGGGAAGCTGACGAAATATTTGTTGACACTGACGAAGGCACAACTCAGGCGAGATGTCTAACCAACTGCACCTTATAAGGGGATCGTTTGAGCCAGTTGTTATGGAGTATAGGAAAAAAAAGAGTTGCAAAGAATGCTGAAAAAGGAGAAATTATTTATATAAAACTGATCTGGAGCGCTTACGATTTACATGAAGAGATTTTTAATATTAGGGAGATTTTCAAAAAAGTTTTGGCTAATTTTAGAATAAACTCTTTAAGGCTAGGAAGCTTAACCGCATTTCTCAGATGAGCGTTAAAAATGTGGAAAGCTTAACGAATTTGCGAGTCATCCTTGCGCTGGGACCATGCTAATCTTCTTTGTATCGTTCCAATCTAAAGTAGTAAAATTCGAAGGTAAACAAACGTATGCATCTATGTCCCGCTATCTTCTCACGAACGCAGAAACGAGCCGAAAGTAGCAAAAGATGGGAAACAACCCAAGGAATCCATATTGACCATTTAAATTCCGAAATTAAAATTAGTTAAAAAGGAATTAATTTAAAACATCAAAAAGAATGAATTACCGTGTTGCCATCTATTGGCAGAGGCAATTTTCAATTTCCCCTATTACCAAACTTTGACAACCGGTGTCCATGAAGTTTTTTTATTATTTAATGAAAACTGATTTGTATATTTGTATAAAAGGTTTTTCTCTTTTAACAACCTTCCGTGTTTTGATTTATAAATATCGGAAAAAATCGTTTTCTTTCTTTTTTCGTCTTACGGTGTTTTATTTCGTAAAGTTACTGTTATATAGTCATGAGCTGCCATTTATTCCGGTGTTCTTGCATTTTTTTCATTTTTTAACAGAAGCTGGTATTTACTTTTAGTGAGCTTCTGTATTTTGATTTATTAACATCTAAAAAAATGTTTTCTTGCATTTTTTCAATTTTTTTGTATTAAGGTGTTTAACTTCATAACGTTTTGTGGGGAAAGTAAGTGACAATATTTGTTGAAGAAAACGGAGGCCGGCACATTTTTACAATTCACAACCCTCCCCAGCCTAGCCTACCCAAGAGGAAGTAAGGCCTTCCACAGGCCGGAAGGAAGGCGGGAGTATGAAAAAATATGGATTCCGAGGCCTCACGTGACCTACTTCTCTCCGGCAGGGTATATATGACATTCGAGATAGCCCACGCAAAGTCGGGCCACGCATCTAGTTTTAGTATATGTACTACCGAACATTTAGTTTATTTATGGAGGCGCGGTGTAGTAGCATGAGTCGACAAACAACTATGCCCCGCCTCCCCTACGTCAATTTCTTTCCTCGCAACCAGCGACCTTAAAATTCTGATGAATTTAAAAATTTATAAAATCAAGATAAAATTTTGTAGAATTATGAAACTGGTATCATTGAAAATATAATTTTTTGCTCTATAAATAACATGCAATTTTTTTGTAAATCAATTCATTCAGAATATATTGGAAAAAAACCGAGGAAATTTGGTTTAAGTTTTAAAAATTTAAATTTGAATTAAAATTTTTGAAAAGCGGCTCTGAGATGCACATCTTCAGCATCCAAAGTGCCAAATTTGGTAGTTCTAAGCGTTCTACAGTCTCTTCTGTCGATCGCCAACAGACACACTCACATTCAGACACACAGACCTTCTCTTTTATTATTAGTAGAGATTCTTAATATTTTTGTGAATTTTGTTATCAAATATGTAATTTTTGCTTATTCAACTATTTCATTTACAATGGGAAACGTTTCTTTATACAATCACATGGTCACGAGGCGTGAAATATGACGTGGATTAATTGTCCTTCCGCATGTGTAATGAGGGAGTTTGGAGACGGATTTTCCAGCTCTGGTGTCGACCTCTTTATCTGACCTCGGTTCCATATTATGAAGTCCGAAGCAAATTTTAAAACTTTATATACCATTAATTTATCTAAACTAAATCCGAAAGTGCTTTGTGAGAAGGTGAAAATTGCCTTATTGGCAAATGAACAGTTATAAAAATCTAAAAATATTTAAAAATGCGAGTCATGAAGGAAATATTATTCATCCTTGAATTCAGGAAGGGAATATGGCAATGTTCCTATGATGGCACATTAGTTTTGTATTTTCAGGCATTTCCGAAATATGTGCTTAGGTAATGTAAACACTTTTATGAGGGATAATACAACTGTTTTGTAAAGATAAATTTAATTATCTGAAAGAGGAATCATTCTTTAAAAGGTCAGATTTTATTCGCCAGGTGCAAGAATAATGTATCAAAACTAAACAAAATCAGCAAGAATCAACACAGTAAACTAGTAAATCAGTGAACAGTAGACATCATTTCCCCAAATAAACAGAAATCTAAGATTTTCTCTTCATTGCATTTTTTAAAAGCTTAGCAAATGTTATTCATTGTAAAGACAGCATTGTGTTTAGAGACACCGCATATAATTGGACTCTCCAGGAGATACACTGGTGTGCAAAAGTTTAGCACAATCCTTATGGTGCGACAAATTGGAGGTTAATATGGATAAAATGGTTCGCAATCTGCTGAATTAGTAAAACATCTCGAGCTCTGTTATTCGCTTATCTTTAAGAGGCATATCGAAATATTTTTAAAAATATGGCACCAAAAATTCACAGAGATAAATTAAATCATTAAATTGTTTTTTTAAAAATATCATATAGAAAATTTGAATATTAAATAGGCATCAAATCAAAATATTTTTTTCCAACTCATTTCGTTCCAACTAAGAAGATGGAACTCAAAATAACTTGTCAATAAATATTACAATTTGGCGAAGAAATATATTTAAGCGAAAAGTTGTCGTTGCTATGAAGATCAGACGATTTATAAGGCTTTATAAGGCAGGGAAAGTTATCTTGGCTGGAAGCGTCTGATGATTCCATTTAGCCTTAACAATAACAAGCGAATTTTTAAAGTGTTTGTAATTGGTTACTCCGAAATATAGGGTAAACAAGAAATTATGTAGATGGCAAATGAGTTTAAAAATAAAGTTAGAACTGAAAATAGCCGACGATTATAAAAATCGGTAACATTTCTTAAGCGAAAAGCGAATAACGACATACAGCGATACATAGCCATAAGCGAACTGTGTTTATTTATAATGATGACATTATTTTAATTTTTGGTTGTCACTCACTCTTTTATTACCTATAAATATATTAATTATATATAATTAAAACAATTATTTTATTTCTGTATTAAAATAAATAGAAATAAAGCAAATACACCGTTTTCTATTGCATCAAGAAATATTTCTGCGAAATTTGAAGGAAATCGAACAACGGATTCGATCGTAACGCGTAGCAAACATACATACAGACAAGTGCAAAATGCTGGAGTTAAAACATAGAATCTCTTCGCTCGGTCAACGAGCAACTGCTGCTGTGGGAACCTGGTATCTTGAGATTTCAATGCCTGGTCATTCATTTTCTGTATGTTTAGGATTATAGAGGTGAGTTTAAAAATTTAGTGAGTCAAATTTTTTGAGATAATAATTGATTAACTGAAAATACTGAGAGAATATTTTTATCAGTAGGTTACAGAATAAAAGAAAAATATATGTGGATAAAAGCACTTGGAAAATTTATTTCGTATTTTAGTGTAGAATATGCTTTATATATTAGCCAACTAACTGAAGATGTTAAAAAGAATGTAGAATTATCTTTTCTATAATTAAATCCCTTGACGATGTTTATTGCCAGCATGCAATAGAAATGCTGAATATTATTTTAATCCCGAAATAAAATAATTCATTTTAACAAAATGTTTTGAAAATTTATACATTTGGCATTGGCAAAACTTACCATAACATTTTTGTTCCAACACTATTGTTGAGGTTATTTCTTACGTCATTATTAATATATTGATAATTACATTATTGATTTACATAAAATATCGGGTCATCTGAACGTCACGAAAAACTTTAGAAATCGTTAAATAGAATGCGAATAAAGATACAAAACAGCGATTTACATAGTGCGGCTGGGGAAATTGCCGGTCATTTTATGACGAAAGCAAAAAGGAACGTTCTTTCCATTTTGCTTTCTTTCCATTTCCTTGAGGAAAAGAAGTCATTTCATTTTCGAGTAAGTCACTGAGACGAGTTTAAAAACAGTTTCTTTCACTTATGAGCATTGTTACAGAACAGCATCATTCAAAGACTGCAACTCGACAGTCACTGCACACGGACAACTTTATGCAAGATGGAGCAAATACTCTTATGGCTGCGTCTGGGCAACGCCTGGGGGGCTGGGGAAGATCGCGTTATCCTCTGATTCTTTTCACTCGCATGGCATCCCAGATCTTCCGATCTGACACCTTGCGACTTTCGTTTGTTAGGATACTTGCAGTCAATTGATTTGTCTTCAGTTCTTCTCCATCTCAAACGAGCTCAAAATCTAACGTCTACTGCTGTGGTAAAATATATTTGATGTTTCTGATAGAGCTAAAGCAACTATCGATTCAAGCTTTAGCCAGTTGCATGATCTTAGAATGATTTCTGGAAAATATGCGTCATTAATTAAGATGAAAGCAAGATAAGAAGAGAAAAACAGAATAGACGAAAGGATACAGGACAAGATGTGGCCTGATCCATAGTAACTAAACGTATGTAATTTAAAGGTAGAGAATATAATCCTGTCTTTCATGAAAATACAGGAACAAAATATACCGAAGAATAAGGGAATAGGAGCATATCAATTTGGCCTTACGGTCACATCAGGCGAGTGAAATTGATAGTGAAATAGCTAATTGAATTATAAAGGACATAAAAAAAACTATATTGACATGAAGAAACTGGAAGTGATGGGTTGTGATGGCGTAGCAACAAACGCAGGGTGGAAAATTCTTGTTATTATTTACAAAGTGGTTAACATTCAGCGCCCATTCCAGTGGTACATTTACTTGTTTCACTTTAACGAGCTACTATTCAAACATTCAGTTGAAAACTTAGACAGAGAGACGATTGTACCAAACAACTGGCGAATTAAAAAAATTACCCGTTATAAATTTCGAGGTAATTTAGTTAGATAAAAATCAAAGTACATGAAAATTGATCTTTGTAAAACCCAACAGCACCTTCCTCCATATCTTGCTTAAGGAAACCTGGACTTCTCAATCGATTCCTATGGCTGACAGGAGAAAATTGTCTCTGACGGTTGCTTATATCCCAAACAAACTCTACGAACAGATTGAAGATGCTTGTAACTAAATTGTGGTAATATGTACTCCTGTCCGGTTATTTTCATAAACATATAATTTTTGTTGTTGAATAAATGAGTCATTTTTCAGATAGATCATAGATCCTGCGACTGATATAACCCTTTATAGGACTTAACTCCGGGGCATTTTTTTTTGCATTATATTGTGATAAACTGGTGTTCTAAATAAAAAACATCAAAATTTTGCTGATTTACCAATTAAGTTATGAAATAAGGGGTGGTAAATATACTTATCAGAGATCATTCAGGGGAAACTGAAAGTGGTAATCATATTTACCACTGAGCGTTAAGGACAAAAATATCTTACAATTTTCACGGGTAAGTATGCTTACGACTTAATTTTAGGGAATTGAACACAACTAGTTGTAATTTTTTTAATACAAAACCATGGTATTAAATCGAATGTAATGTTTAATTAATTAAAATTTAGACATTAATTTTGTATTTGATGGAACGTCTAGGAGGAGCGGTAGAGTACATAAAAAAATATGTCAACCTCATATAATTATTCTAATAACATCTTAGCGAGAGTTTGTGCTGAAAAACAAACTAAAAAATTATAAACTACAGAATTTATATATTCAACACACCAAAAATGAAGTCGAAACGTGCTTAAGATCATTAACAAGAAGATCTCGCATTTAAAGAAACTCATACTGCATCAATAATTTCTGCTCAGTTTTCAAAATTAAAATTGAATTTAAATCACTTAAATTCAATAAAGAATACTAATAATTAAATATAGGAATATTTTAGACATAAGGAACACAATAGGAACTTGTTTTACTTCTGAAAAATTTCTTGAGTTGAAATTTAATAACAAAGTTATTAAACTTGATGTCATTACGAAAACGCTCACATCGTGAACGGGCAGTGGTAAGTATAATCATCACTTTTGATTTTAAATACGATTGAACTAAAGAATTAATATTTCCTGTAGCTCAATCGAATGTTAAGCAACCAATTATCATATTCATAATTCTACATTACTTTTTCAAGACATCAGAAGAAATCTGCCATAGGTGGCAAGCATTCAACCCAGACAACAATAAAGGGATAAGCAAGCTCATTTGTCACCCAGAGAACATTTTGTTAGCTATTATAGTAGAGAGAAATAATATATACGAGAATTTTGGATAATAGGAGAACAAGAACATAAATTCCAAAGTGGAAGTATGATAGCACTTTTAATATTCCCTCAATAAATTTTGATGTCACTGAAGAGAGACAGCTGATAGATTGTACAAAATACAGAGTGGTCATAAATCATTGGAATCATTTGAAAAATTAATAAGAAAAACTAATTCAGAAAAAAAATGCGGATATAGAACCATAGGAGGCTAGACAACTTTGCTCTCAAGATCACACTATCAAAACAGAATGTATAACATGACTCATATTAATGAAGATGATGACATTCAGAAAGATGTCCTTTTAAAATATCACGATGCATCTATTCATAAAACAGGAAAAGTCTTCTAATATTTTAGCTAAATTCAAAGAATTTAGAACTTTTTCCCGAACACAAAGTGTTCTGCAAGTTTTTCAAATATAATTTTTCTGCCTTCAGGCAATTAAAATAAAGTTCTTAAACGCTATTAAAAATTGAAAACCAAGCTTGCATAATTTTAGCGTAAAGGGTATATTTTAATATTTTTGGGGGCATTTTTTCCAAAAATTTGGCATTTTCGTGAGCTGAAGATTTGATTTCTAATTTTTTCAATATTTTTCTGTTTGCTAACATGTAAATACAAAACTTTTATCCCTATTGGAATTTGATATTCGAAAATTGGACTTTTTCTCCTCACACTAATGCATATATAAATGGCAATACAATAACCAGTAATTTGGCTTGTCCTTATGGATATAAAATTTTCGAGTCTCTGACAGTTCGAAAGAACGCCAGTTAACTCGAGCTCAAGAATTCGACACAAGGTACATTGCTTCATAGGATAAAGGCTAAAGCAACCAACACAGTTTCTCACAATTCTCAATTCAGTGACATGCTTTTTTTCTTTACAGTTGGGCCGAATTGGTGAATGAAAAATAAAAGTATCAACATCTACAATATGAAAATACAAACCATATCTAGAGAATGCATCTGAATCACTCAAGAAATGTCAGATGCCCGATCGAAAAATGACCCAATAGCTAAGTTTTAAACATTAGAGATAAGTATAAACAACTGCCCATAAGTATTACAAGATTGGTAAGATACGAAACATTTGGAGTTAATTTGAATACAATGGTTCACAATTATTTGTGGAGAATCGTAGGAGTTAAAACCGTGGGAACTCACATTTTACAGTGACAAATTAGGGGACCGTCTATTAATTGATGAATCAGAAAAGGATTTGGTCTCACCCATTTCACCGGGAACTGATAATGTTTTGAATCTTTAATAAATCGTTTTGCCTCTTTTGCGCATTGCTTACATGCATTTTCGTAAAAATTTCATGAATATTCGAGAAGATACAAAGGTTTCTTTAAAACATTCCAAATTTTTCGTATGCTTTTTGCTTATAACATGCGGAGTTTTCAGCCACATTTTGCTAAACTTACAGAATAATCCACAATATGCTGGAAAGACACTGTTTTAAAATTTGAAGTAAATGCCTTCAATATCTGAGGAATTTTTATAAAATAGTTTTTAACTGCGCATGCGAGAAACATAGCGTAAATTTTCTTACATAACGTCGAAGACAAATATCAAAGCAGCTTAAATGAAAATTCAAGTTCAATACCATTAAGATTTAAAAAGTTCCAGGCATTGCATCCAGCAGAGTTTCTGTTGTTTTCTAAGAATAGCAAATTAATGAGAAGTTTCTCCCAAATGAATATTTATTATACTTGAATGTTCGGACCACGTCCACAGCCCCACTACAAGTGATCGCAGAACTTAGCGTTTTATTGCCGGCCGCTTCTTTCATTTCGCTGTTTTCGACAACTTGTTCTCTGTGTTGACTACTATCGCTCTACAAAATTCAAAAATTTCTTCTTCTTTTGAAAATGAAGTTATACAAACAGATTCGGAAAAAACTATACTTCGATCTAATTTGAAGAATATATCCGACGTCAAATCTTGGATAGCCGAATATTATGTTTGGGCCAAATATTAGAAGACAAACAGTTTTGAATAAAGAACTAATATTAGTATCAAGTTTAAATTTAATGTAAAACTAATGCATGGAAACAACAAACCAATGGAATAGTTTCGTTGTAACATAATTTCATGTATGAAAAATTGTTTAATATCACAATTAAATGCTTAAATTATTTAAATTTTTAGTAAGTAACATACTGTGCTAAATTAAAATATCTTTATAAATTTATTACAATTTACATTGCTGTATTCTTTTATAATAGTTATCATGGGTGGGAAAAAAGTTTATGTACATTTATGTAAAAAGAAAAATCAACAAGGAAGCTAGAAAAATAAGTTTAGAAATGCCAGTATAAGAACTTGTGAGAGAGCTTACGAAAGAGTTTTGTAAGAGAGTCATGACTACCCAATATGTTAAAAAAAACTCAACACTCCTGTGACTTGAGATAGCAAAGAAAGCAGATGTAAATTTTCTGGCCAAAACTTTTGTTAAAATTATTATTTAAAATATGTTTTTCATAAAAATCGTCATTCCCTCACTGTGATCATTCCCTCATCCCAGTAATAAATAATATATATATATATATATATATATATATA
>BGPR01000149.1:653289-685843 GCA_013235015.1 Araneus ventricosus
ATATATATATATATATATATATATATATATATATATATATATATATATATATATATATATATATATATATTATTTCATATTATTAAGCAGGACCACTATTTTTTTTCAATCACGTGCGTTCTCTAGTATTTGGCTACAAAAAATTAGAAACTTCTGACATGCTTTTTTTCCTTCCATTTACAATATGAAAATGTCCTATTTGCAGAGAATTACCCATTACTAAAATTAGATAATTCTTCATTTGGCAATACATTGTGCTGATTTAATTATATTATATTAGATATAAATTCTAATTATTTTCTATTTATTTAAAATTCCCCGTTCTCTAATCACAACAGGAATGAGTAACGCAGAATCGTGCAAATATCACGAAAACATTCCGCATATGCAAGAAAATTGCACCATTGAGATGTTAGCCAAATCATGAATTAATCCTACATATAGAACCGTCCAACATTGCTTTAACGTTTGATGATTGGAGAATTTGGATCCACGAACTGATTCTGGAATGATTCAATTAAAAATTTTTAAAATCACGTCTTTATTAGTAAATTATTGATTAACTGTTGAAATCATTTAAACAAATATTTAGCCTTAAAACTAGAAGTAGGTGATGCCGTCTAGTAATTTTTTATGTATATGCAAAATCATAAATAAGGGAAATTTAAAAAATCTATCACATTTACAGAATTATTAACTGTCCTTTAAACACTGATACATTTCTGAAAAAATTCCTCCAAAAAGAGGAAGCATAGTTTAGGTTCAAACATTAAGCTACAGCAGCCGAATGCTAAATTGCATGGCTCTGACCATTAACCTGTGTATGTTTTGTATTTTTTTGTTTGTGGACTGAAAACTTTCACCTATGCTGGTCGACAAATTGTTTGTAATTTGGAAACTGAGTACTGTTTCATATGTTTTTTCATGCTGCTTCTGAATCTGCCATCAGAAATTGTCCCTAAGGCACCAGTTTTTACTGAATCGCATTTTCTATTGTTGTAGGTCAGGCTAACAAGCCTTAATTCTCTATATATGAAAAGTCAACATTTTTTGTCGAACAATTGATATTTTGACCTAGGGCATACCCAGGGAGGGGATATTAGCTTTATTTTATTTGTCTCCTGTTATCAAAACAGAATAGAGGTTACAGTTGGGTGAGTCACCTTGTATCTGTAAATTTTCAAATTATGTGATTGTCAACCCCACTTTGAATAAGCCACAAGCCGCCACTGGATATGGAGGAGAAAGAAAAGACGCGCCAATTCCTTCCTTGTTGGAGGTGCTTTTTCATTTAGGCGAATTTCGTCTGTACATTGAAGAACAAAGGAACGTAAGTGAAGTTGTTTTCTATTCACTAAACATGCTTAATGATTTTTCTAGCTTTAAGTGACAGAATTTTACAAAACAGAAGTAACTCAATTCTTTGAAACACTATAATTTTCCGCATTGAAAGTTATATGTACTGTAGGTTACATAATGTAAATTTTCTGTTTCCATTTATAGTGTTTAATTCTTACTTATTGACAAAATAAACTTTTCAAGCATTCTGTGGACGTGAAATTCAAGTTTAAAAAGCAACTTTTTGAATACAAATTTTTAGATAATTTGAACTTTTTGGCGAGCCCTTCAGCTTTCAGGTATCCAAGTTGCATTGTAGTACAACTGCTAGATTTTTAATTGAAAATTCTGAGTCAATCCTGTAATAAACCAATATTCTTACTGTTTTTATAAACTAGCAGTACGCGCACGACGTTGCCCGTGGAATCAGGAATTCAGCAACAACAAAAAAACGCCCACAAAGACATGAAAAAGTTTTGGAAACAAAATCAGAACAAAAGATACACATTATTTTGATTTTCCTGCTTATTGTTTTGTTGCGCTACAGTACAGAGTACGTTAATCCAAAACAATATTACAAAATTGGAATGTGAAAATGATTATTATACAGCAAGCAAAATATAAAATCTTATCCGAAAATAATAATCGAAGTAATTCATCCAGTTGAAGGTCATGACGTATCCTGCGCTCTGCACCGTCAGCCAATCAAAATTCCGAAGAAGTGCCATGCGAGGAAACTCGTTAGAGGAAAAATATCTTTCAACTGACCAGGAAAAAATTAATTTAAAAAAAACGGGAAAAGATATTTTAACCACTCTTGTTTTAAATCCGACAGAACCGTTGCATTTATAAGCTGAAAAAAATTGAAAATAAAAGTGTGATTAGAACGTTAAATTCAGCAAATTTAAAAACATAAATAAAATTCAGATGGCAAAACATACTATTTTTAAAAATTCTCAAAATTCAGTAAATGACGTTAGACGTTCAAAAAAAAGCTTCATTAGAACGAAAATTGTTCGTACTATCCGATGGTGCATGTATTGTTTTTCAACGATCATTAGGAAATATACTACGACCGTAAACGTGTCAAAAATGACCCAAAACAACACAAAACATTAAATAAAAAATTTTCTAGATTAAATTTTAAAATTCCGGCTTCGAGGTGCATTGAGTCACCATTAAGACTACCTGTGTACCAAATTTCAAGGCTGTAAGTGCGATAGATTCGTCTGGACATCGCACGCACGCACACACACAAACATTGCCTTTTATAAGTACAGAGGTTGAGGTAGAAGGAAACCCTTTTTAAGCTTAAGAATACTAAATGTCTTGTTTTTCTACTTTTTCTTGTTGAATTGAATAATAGATAGCTTTTTATGTGTGTATTGAGGATTTAATTATTATGCTTTTATAAAAATTAAATTTTTTTCGTAGTTTGTTCTTTTGATACTTTTCTCTGAAAAAAAATATATTAAATAATAATAATATATATAACAATTGCAAATCTCATCGAACATTTTCCAATATTACTCTTCCATTATTTGTACTCAAAAGTAAGACTATTTTATGATAAATTTATTTTATTTCTTATTTTCAATAATATGGTTCTATTCTTGACTTTCTCGCAAAACGCAAGCAAATGAAACATTACTCATGATTTTATGCACTTATGTCTATAGAGAATACAAACAAATTGAAAACTTCGCAAAATGTTAAGAGTAACATGAATTTTTAAAATTGTTAGAAAGATCACTAATAAAAATATTTTTCTGTAAATAGCAAAATCAAGGGCTTCAAATGGGTGGTGATCCCTCTGAAGCATTCCTTCCATAAAATGAACCATTTTCTATTCAGCGAATTATTTTCGATTCTCTCAAGAATATTTCCAGAATTTTTGACCATCCTTAACATTTTTGAAAATAATTTTATAGCAGATTTTTGAAAAATAGAAACTCTTATTTTAGAAGGTTTTAGGGCTGCCATCTGTTTAGTGCTACAATCGTAAGACGATGCTTATATGGGAATTGCAATATGTCTAAACGAAAGAATTTAAAACAAATGCAAGGTAATTAAATCACGGAAAAAATTATTCCTTCTCAAAAATTAATCAGGACAGTATCTTGTAGAAGAACTTACTATTTTAGTAAATAACATTCTGAAATTTGTTCCTGTATTGTATCTCATTGCGCGAGTTGCATATGAACATCGCCTACTGAGCTAGTGGGAGGGGACCTCGCATTCGCTTGTCCAATCAGATTCGTTTTAGGTTGCTATCGGACTGAACTGGAGTAGGGGATGTTTATATGCCGCCCGGTGCATGCGAAAAAGCACGGAGGGTTTCCGAAACCTTTGTTAACCCTCTGAAAGCCACAGTGCTTTGAAATCTATTTCTTTTAAAACCCAGAACGGCCGAAGACAGAAATGAAAGTAGGTAAACATTTCCCTCCCCCTTCACGATGCGTTTCTTTTTAATAGAAATATTTAAGAATTCGCAGATTTTATTCGCAGATGACCTACGTCTGTTTTATTACCTGCAGCATTAAGTGTATTAACATCTCTCATTCATTAGAAAAGATGGAATACACGAAAAAAATACATTTTGGTTCCTAATGATGAAATCTCTAAACATGTACCAACCGAAGACACTCTCTCTGAACTCAATCGAGAAATGAGTGTCATTGTAAAGAATCGGAGGGTATTAGATGACGAAAAAGTCAAGTTATATATGCAAGTTCTACAGAAGAGATTAAACATTCAAGATCATAATAATGGAGTTCAAGAAACTATACCCGAACCTGTATCAGCTCAACATACGGAAGAAGAATAGCAAAATTTAGTTAAAAAGCGTGATTTAGTTGAAAAGAAAGATTTAATTAAAAATCTGATTTTAGAATCAACCCTTAAAACTTGACATTCGACACTCGAAATATATTGAATTATTTAAAAAAATTCTCAAGAGATGATGCATTGGACTTCTAACGGAAAATTGATATTCAAGGGACACAACGTAAAGAACTCAAACGTTATGGACTTGATAAAAACTTTGCAGACAGCTTCCAACAAACCTCATTCACAGGGTTTCGTTTGTGAAATTAATGAGTGTTTCAGAATACAATCGATGTTTCGGAATGTGAAATGTTGTCAAAAGTGGTCATCTTTTAAGTAAACAGATAACGCATCGTAAGTTGTGAAAGCGATGTTTCATTATAAATCGATCGCTAAAGTCGTCAAGTTGTTTGCAATATAACTTATATATCTAATTTCTACTCGCAAGAGGAAAGTATTGAAATGTTCACAAAACTTTCAAAGTGTCCCTTCAAACAACCAATCATCAAAGTCTGGGGAAAATCGACCTTTAAGGAAATCCTGCAGTTACGGCGACATGGACTTTGAGTATGAATATTCTGGTCACTGTGAACTACCACTGCCCTGGAACCGGACTATGTTGAAAATAAAATCTGATGTGGAGAAGAAAACTGGATTTGAGTATAATTTTGTACTACTTAATTTCTACGAAAGTGGTCATGCAAAGATCGGTGCACATAAAGACGATGAACCCTCCCTAGATCAGTCTGTGGACATCGCAACACTCAGATTTGGAGCTTGCCGTGACATGATCTTCTCCAAAAAGGGATATAAATCAGTGCGACAAGCGCGTTGGAAGCAGGATCCCTCTTGCTAATGCACGATCAAAAAGAATAGACTCATGTTATTCCCCCTCAAACTTGTGTGAAACAACCTCGCATAAGTCTTACCTTTCGCCGAGTTTGGTCTTCTTTGCAGCAAAGCTTGGATAAGATGGAACGTGACTATTCGATTCCACCATGTAAACTTTTTCGTCGAGAGTAATTATGTATTATTATCATCATCAGTGTAATATATATATATATATAGATAGATAGATAGATAGATAGATATAGATATTTTTTGCACGATAAAATGTTGTTATTATTATTTTCCATATTATTATTATTAGTAGTAGTAGTAGTATAAGAACGATTAAAAAGTTTTAGTTATTTCTATCACAAGTTGTAGTAAAAAGAAATAAAATTTTAATAGTTTAAAAAAGCAATGTGCTAAGTTCAGACTTCTCTTCAAATCATATATTGAAATTCTTTTAGCAGATTTTTATGGTTATAATAAAACTTTTATATAATTACTTTATAGGATGCGCGAAGGTTGTTCGAGTGACGAGTTACCAGACAATCAATTGGGACATAAGTGCTTGGAAACACGACTTAGCTGTTTAAACCGATGTATTGCCTTCATAGATATGAATAACGTTACTCATGATTTTGTATACGACAACAGTAAATTATAAG
This sequence comes from Araneus ventricosus, assembly GCA_013235015.1. Lineage (NCBI taxonomy): Eukaryota > Metazoa > Arthropoda > Arachnida > Araneae > Araneidae > Araneus > Araneus ventricosus. Next base: position 658,950 of record BGPR01000149.1, read on the forward strand.
CAGGATAAATGTGAAATAATCCGTGATTAGAATTATCTATGATGAATACCGTATACAGTCAAATATTATCTAAATTTTTTAAGATAAAATAATTAGTGACATAAAGGTGAAAACTAGTAAGCACCATCACAGAGTATAATGCAAGCCTTTTATCGTTAATCTTATATTTGAAGCAAAACACAGTCTTTGTAACTCTTTATGGATAGAACAGACATTTAGCAAAAAAAAAAATGTACATTGGTTATTAATATTATTGAAAGAAAATTATATATTTGATAGAACCTCGAACTATGGTAAAGGAATTAAAATTATGGATAGGAGGCAGTGAATTTTCAAGCATTCGTTTGTTCAAATAATTCTAACATTTTTGAGTTTAAGAAAATGATTAAATTTTGAAACGTTGAAATAAAGACTATTTCTCTAACTTGCAACAATTTTAACCTAAAGCAGTCAACTTTAAAATAGTTTCATCTTTGATATTTTCGAAATTGTTAGGAAAACGAAATTTGAAGCTTCTTGAAGGTGTGTGAAGATATTCAAGTGAATTTGCTAAGGTTAATTTTGCATCGAAACGATTAATTTTCTGGAATAAAATTTATCTTTGAAAATTAATAACAATTTTTTCTTCTATAATCTTCTTTAAAAGCTTGAAGTAAGATAAACTTAATGAATGTTATTAATAAAATAAATTGCTATATTCAAAAGAATCTATTTTCATGATAATGGAATTAAAGCCCGGATGAGAAAAAGATTCAATTGAGACATTTGTTTGTTAAAATAAAGCCAACACTTTTAAGCTTGAAAAAATAATTAAACCCTGAAAAACGTTAAAATGAAGTATTTTTGCTTTAACTTGAAACAATTTTTTCATAATCAAAAGCAACCAACTTTAAAAAAATTTCATGTTTTGTTATTCCTGGAACTGATAGAAAATTGAAATTTTAAGTTCAATAAATTTCGTTATTCAAGAAAAAAATCGTTCGTTTCCGTCATTGGAAGAAATGTGGCCAAAATCAAAGTGAATTTCGATTATGAAAGAAAAATTAGTCATAGCTAACCAATTAGAAGGAAAAAAAGTGTAAAATAAAATAAGGTTGAAAGAAATAAGAAATTAAATAGAAAGTCAAAATAAATCTAAGTCCTTAAAAGCAGAAATCACTCGATTTTTTTTTTACGTATCGAAAGAAAGATATGTTTAATTAGACACGTTTTTCATAAGATCCACTCTAAGTGTGACATAAGGAAATTGTGACAATCGCTTGATTAACGGAAAAGAATTCGTGATAAGAATTATCTATGGAAAAGAATTCGTGATAAGAATTATCTATGTTGAATATTCTCTAAACTTTCAAGATAAGATAACCAGTGTGACATGAGGTATAATGCAATCTTTTTCATTGATATTCGAATGAAATCACAAATGCTTTATAGATAAAATAGAGATTAAACGTTCTTTGCTGGTATATAATATTGAAGCTAAATTTATTTGATCAATGTTAAAGGAATTAAAACGTGGAAAGACACAAGTTTGTAAGAATAATGCCAGCACTTTTAAGTTTGAGAAAATAATTTGAATTTCCACCTAACTTTCAATGAGTTTGACGTTTTGTTATTGTCGAAAGAGTTAAAAACGGATTTCTGAGTTTCATTTCATTTCGTTAACTTACTAAAATCTAAGAGATTTTTAGTGCTTTTTTTATTTTATTGATAGAATATTCAATGATCATGTTTGTTAATGAAAAAAATAAGCTTAAACAACTGAAAAAGTGAACTTGAATGGTTAATGCTAAATTAGAATGGTTGAAGTAAAATTAAATTAATCTATGTTAAAGGAATTAAAAGGTTTAAAAATATGAGTTTGTGAGAATAATGCCAACACTTTCAAGTTTAAGAAAATAATTCGAACTTTCCACGGAACTTAAAGAGTTTGACGTTTTGTTATTCCTGAAACAGTCACAAATCGGAATTCTAAGTTTCACTAACTTATTCAAACCGAAGAGATTTTTATTGCTCTTGTATTTTATTGGTAGAATATTCTATAATCGTGTTTGTTAATGGAAAGGTAAGCTCAAAACGAAGAGCGAAGTTGAATGGTTGCTGTTATTGAAGCTAAATTTATTTGATCTATCTTAAAGGAATTAAAACGTGAAAAGACGTGAGATTTAAGAATAATGCCAACACTTTCAAGTTTATGAAATTAATTCGAATTTCCACCTAACTTGCAAAGAGTTTGACGTTTTGTTATTGTCGAAACAGTTAAAAACTGAATTTCAAGTTAACTTATTCAAACGAAGAGATTTTTAGTGTTCTTGTATGTTATTGTTAGAATATTCTAAAATTGTGTTTGTTAGCGGAAAAAAATAAGTTCGAAACAAAGAAGGATGTTGAATTATGAAAGAAAAATAAATCGAATGACTATCAGAAAATATTTAGGTAAAAAAAATCAAATTCGAAGAGATCCGTTCCGATTAAATGTATACCGATTTCTACTCTTTCTTCGCTCAAGGACAATCCTTCCGCGTGCACATATTGCTACCAAGTACGCATGCGCATGGAGAATCGGATGAAAAAAAAGCGCCAAGCAGGAGTCAATAATATCGTGCACAGAAGATTGCGTCCAATACGCATGCGCTTATACAGACTAACAGGCAGTCAACCCTTTGACGGATTTGTCCCAAATTTTATATGGACCTACATTCATGATGATAAAACTCTGTATCAAATTTTATTCATCTAGCTATTCAAGTTTTTGAGTTATAGTGTTCACATGACCGCGGGCAGACAGATAGACAGACTTCCCTTGGACGGATTTTGTCCAGTGGAAAGACATAAGTTTGTAAGAATAATGCCAACACTTTAAAGTTTAAGAAAATAATTCGAACTTATAAAGAACTTAACGTTTTGTTATTCTCGAAACAGTTAAAAACGGATTTATAGGTTTCATTTCGCTAACTTATTCAAACCTAAGAGATTTTTAGTGCTCTTGTATTTCATTGGTAGAATATTCAATAATCGTGTTTGTTAATGGGAAAAAAATGAGCTCAAACATCCGAAAAAGTGAACTTGAATTATGAAAGAAAAATAAATCGAAGCTGGTTCATTAGAAGAATTATTCTTATAAAACAGATTTTATGAGAATTAGTATCAAAGTATGCTTTCCATATTTAAGAAAAAAAAATGAGTAAGATTTTGAAATTTTCCTGAAAACCAATTAAAAATTCGCACGACGAAGAAAAAAAAATGAAAATAAAAATAAAATTTGTAAGATCGTAAGTAAAGAATGTAAGATCAATTCGAGAAATTTTTGTTCAAACATCCGAGAAAATTCTAAGTCTCAATGAATGGGGAAAACGTTTGAAATATTTTCAAAGTCCGAAAGAAATATGTTTAAATGGATTAATTAAATATTAACATATTAAATAATTAACATAAATCTTAATTAATGTTCAGTAATGATTGAAAATTGTTTAATTATCGCATGAGAAAACTGGATTGAGGCGATGTGTTCTTAAGATGCATCGGCTGATTTGAGCTTGATCCTGCTAATTAATTTTAAAGTTTTCAATTCTCATGTTTAAATATTTTATTTTAATTAATATTAAGTTATTATTAATGCAAATCTATGAGAGAGATTAAAAGGATGTTGAAAAATCTAAATCAATAAAAACACTCGAAAAATTTTCAAAGTCCGAAAAAATAATTAATTCCTTATCAAGAAGTGGTTGGTGGCTTGGGGTTAATTTGTTAAATTCGAACCCACCCTTAAACAAGTTGAAACAAAAACACGAAAAATAAAATATCCAAAATAATTATTTTAAAAAATATTATCACCATTCAATTATAATAAATATTATCACCATTTAAGATTTCAGCATGAGTATTTGACCATGGTTATCAAAGATTAATATTTCTAATTGATAATAATTAATAACAGAAGGAAGCAAGTTAAAAAATCAAAAGTCCCTAAAAACATTTCCAAAATTTTTCAAAGTTCCAAAGGCAGATAGAAAAAATAATTAATTCCATATCAGGAAGTGGATGGTAGCTTGGGCTTAATTTGTTAAGTTCGAACCCACCCTTAAACAAGTTGAAATAAAAACACGAAAGATAAAATATGCAAAATAATTATAATAAATATTATCGCCATTTAAGATTTCAGCATGAGTATTTGACCACGGTTATCAATGATTAATATTTCTAATTGATAATAATTAATAACAGAAGGAAGCAAGACAAGAAAACCCAAGTCCCAAAAAACATTTCCAAAATTTTTCAAAGTTCCAAAGACCAATAACAAAAATAAATCCCTATTTCAAGTCCTAATCTTGAATCGTTATCTTGACAATCCCTTATCTGGAAAATTTCTTATCTGGAAAATTCCTTATCTGAGAAGTGATAGGGAAGGGAGGGGGAGGGGGAGGGCAGAGCCCTAGAGTCCCCATGTGGCTGAACTCTCATTTTCTATCTACTGTTGGAGACTATCATTAAGATAAACTTATAAAAAGCAAAATTATTTCTATAGTAAATAAATCAAAATTTGCTAAAAATTACAGAATTTAAAATTACAAAGCAGAACAAAACAGGCGACACCGGACAGAAAATATTTGCTTGGGCATGATATTCTCTTTTTAGGTGAAACTCACTATTTATAAATATTGTTGGTATACTGCTAAAAGTAACGAAGTAAAAACCTGTCCTTTTCCTTACAAATACCTTTTGAAGGCGCACGATTGTTATTAAACACAAAATGAAATTGCTACGAAGAAAAGAAAAATGTAGGATTTTAATGAATGTAACAATTAAGCCCTGGGTATTCTAATCAACGGGAACTTTTAATTGCATTATTGTTTTAAAAATTACATTTTCTGACTTAAACAGCACTCTGAATACATAATATCTGCCAATATTCAAATGATCTGTATGATTTTTTTGAATTACGAATATTTAATTCATTCCATTTATAATTAAGACGGTTTAAAGTATTGGTAGGAAAAAGATTTAGCTTTGGAAAATACTTTATATTACAATTTACAATATAATACATTATACAATTTACTAAAAAAATCAATGGATTTTATATTTTATCAGTAAGACATTTTAAAGTAAGAATATTTAAGTCATTGTAATAAGACTTTAAAATACCGTTTGGAAAAAGAAATAATGCAAATCTTTATTTTTTTAAAAAATCAGCACATTTTGTTTACACACTTTCCGATATTGGTTTTATAATAATAAACATTAAAAAAATTTCCACTATGAAATTCATTAAAACTAAATAGAATTCAGGAATATCAGCAAACGATATTTTGTGAATTTATTCCTGATATAAAACTTTCCAATATTCAGGCATTTGAGCAGTTAGCAAGCAGAAAGAGTAACGTAAATTAAGCACCTGCCCTCAAACACTTACTGGAGACATCAATCAAGAGTGACAGTGGGAGGGGAAACAACCATTGTTAACAAGGTAAGATTGCTCCGCACCGTTTAACTACCCTTTTGAAAAGGGGAAGGAAAAAAGCATGCGACAATTCGGCCGCTCGGCCGTTTGTGTGGCAGTTTGCATGACGGGCCGGTAAAACCGTTTTGGTAGTCAGAGGGTTAAACAATACAAGAGAAAAACAAGTGTTTTTAAAGTGTCTTTATTGTGATTGTAAAGATCTTAATTTATTAAAAAACACTTATTTTTCATTTGATTCGGAATCAACAATTTTCCAAATGAAAGACGAAAACAAGAAATTTTAATCAAACTAATCTGGCATGAACAAAATAGTTCTTTTTCTTCTCCGGTTGTTTCAAATATTCTTTTTAAAGATTTCTCAAGATTCTTTTTAAAATTACATCAATATATATATAGTGAAATATCATATTAAACATTATAAAAAATATTAAAATTAAAATTATTCTTTTTAAAGTCATATTTAATGTAACTTGTTATATATGAACATTCAGAACAAAATAAACAATACTTATCAAAAATGCAATTCAAAAACTAAAAATTTATTAATTAAACAAAATTTAAATTATGATCCTATAAACAAAAGTGCAAAACACATGCAAAGTGCGCATGTAAAGCAGATCTATAAACTATACCCAGATAGCACGTAAGTTTACAGCAAGTTTGATTTTGACTTGTCATGTCAAACTTGAATCGAACTTGTAGCAAGTTCGATGTGACAAATAGCGCCACCTCCTTTTCAAATCAAACTCGCTGCAATTTTGCAAAACAAGCTTCCTGCAATTTTGCAAAACAAGCTTCCTGCAAAGATAGCACAATAAAGAGATAATTATCTTTGTCTCTGTTTTAAAAAACATCCGATTTTTAATAGCATCTCCTAGACCGTAATTCTTTTTTATTAATTCAATAAATCAATATTAATTTGTGAAAAAAATAACTTTTTTATAAAAAAATTTTTTGAAACATTTTCCATCTTTTTACTAAATATATCACTCTCACTTTAAAGAAAACTATATCGCCTTTTTCTTAATGTTGAAATTTTAACGCTTATAAACAAAATTAAATCTAAAAAACAGTCAGTGTTTGTTGAACAATAATAACTAGACATTTTGTCCCATTTTAAAGTAATTACTTTTGAACTCTAATTTCATAATTTATTCTACTAGCAAAACGTAGTTATTAGCGAAAATCGCTCTCTCTTTGACTTCAAATCATATTTTCAACTCAAAAAATTAATGAAATCCAGAAAATAGTTAAAAATAAATCGTATACGAATCGAATCGAACGATGTATTAGCGAAATCTATCTTCTCCTCTCAGAATTCAACTGGCTCAATGCTTAGCGTCTCAGCTTCGGAACCGGGAGGTCGCGATTTCTATCCCGGGATGTGTTTCGTACTCTGTTTTTGCTATAATTTGCAATGAGTTTGAACGGCAAGCTTGTGGCAAACTTGCTGCAAGTTCGTTTCATGGTGACTTCGGAGCTTTCGTTAACTTACTGCAAGCTTGCACTCTTGTCATGACAAATTTGTGGCAAGCTTGCTGCAAACTAAAATTGCTATCTGGGTATATATATTGTTTCATGGGAAAACTGAAACATGAAAAACCTTTTTGTTTAAAACAAAGAAGCAAACAAAAATATCTCTGATTGAAATATCATATTAAATAATGTAAAAAATATTAAAAACATATTAAGCATTGTCGTATTGAAAATTTTTTGTTTATCTAGAAAAGAGATTTTTAGATCTTAAAAAAATGAATGGGCTTAACCCAAAGTCATATAAAATGATAATAATAAATTTTACGCGTTGTGTTTTATTAATAACCCTGTGTTCTGTCGTGTGGTTTTTATCTTTAATTAGCTTAATTACTTTTAATTTAGATTTCAGAAAAGAGCTTATGCAATCAGGATCCAAATGAAAGATCTTATATAAAGTACATTCAAGTAAATTAAGCAATCCGCGTTGTGTTCAAAAATATTTTAGCAATAACCCCAGGAAGTAACATACACAGACATAATTTTAAAAGGTAGCTCCAGACCTGGATAATCCGTTAGGACATAGTGAGGAAATAAATATAAACATGAACAAATGACAGAGAATGTTATGATAAATTAACTTCAGTTTATTTAAGAATTTTAAAATAAAATTATTTAGTGGAGTATGACATGATATAAGGGAGCACATTTACTAAAAATCTGGATTAACATACAATTTTTGATGGATCAAGAAAAAACACATTACAGGCTGAATTTGAGTAGTGACCCCCCTAACAAATATAAAACATGACATAAGCATTTTGTTGAACAAAAACAAAGTCACTAATATATATGTTGACACATGAGCGAGTTAATGGCATACAGAAAATACAATGAAGCATGTGGATCATTCGCGGAAGCAACAAATGTTATCAATTAAATTGATGCTCAATTTCTACTAGCATTTTTAAATTCCTACTTCTTATACTAATAACAACTCCTAACTTTTACATCCTATTTGGGTATTGAGACCTGTATTAATAAAACCTAATCTCCTCAATTATCATTTCATTATCTTTCTAATTACACATTAATCCCCAAACTATGCACATTAAAGTTTAAGCACGATTCTTACAAAAACAAATATTTAATCTGCTCTCCCATTATGTCAGTATTTTTCATATTCAAGATATCTGCACATCACTTTACATTCTATCATTAAGGCCGAAACCAATTTACTTCTACCTCAAACGAAGACTAATAATACCTAAACAATTACAAGAAAAGATAACACTTAGCTTTGTATCAAATGTTGGAAGTTTTGGCTTGACCCAGGGACACGCACAAGGAAAGTTGGCAGCCAGGGTGGGAGTCTCAGTTGGCATTGGATCTCGAGTTCAGTCCATAGACATGTCTATCCTCTCACGAGCTTCCTTCCAGACCAAGTCATTCAGATGAGTCAGCACCGAGAGGCTCTAAGCAGTCTGATGGGTAGCTCTCCACTGGTGTTGCACGGAGTTTATAGGCTCTTCGGATTTGGCATGATCTTGCGGCTGGGTGCAAGCTCCACATAACGGTCCGACATCATGATGGCTGTCCTGCAATCGGCTCAAAGTCGTCGCTGGTGCTTAGTCGTCAGCCTCTATAGATTCAGCAGGCGAGTCACTTGTTTAAGATTCGATGAAAAATACTCGCAGGCATGACGTCTGTATTGGCCTTCAGCCGCTGGTAACCACGACTCGTCCCAATAGGAAAACGCTTTATTTTCTTAGCGCATCATCTCCTTCAAGCACGCACTTTCAAAGTTTCTCCCTTGCTCGAAATCACCTCGTCAGCTATGGCCGCCTTACGATATCAAAAGCCCGCTTCTCTTCCTTTTTGATGTTGCCATTACCTCCCTCTAAAAATGTTGCCTGGAAAATAATGTCTCTTACCACTCGTCATCTCCTCTTCTTATCCCAAAATAAGATGCCGTACCAAACCATTCTTTCATTGCTCTCCTCCGGCGCCAAAGGTCAAGCTTTTTTTTATTGGCAAGGCATAGAAACCAAAATTAATTTAGTTGCGCCAAGACGCCAAACAGTCCTCAAAAACTCGCCAACCAGACCAGCAACCCCTTGTGCACGCCCCAAAGACTTGCAGATAGCCAATTGGAAAGCTAGGACTCTATCCTGATTGGAGGTCGAGGATTCTCAGAAAAAAAGGGTAGGTATTGCCCTGACACCCAAAGGATAATTAATCAAACTGGACAGGGTTCGAAAAAGGTTATTGTGTAAAACAGACAATTTTTCGCGTCAGGATAGTAAAATTTGGGTGGTGCGTTGCACGCTTATTGTCAAGGAGTCATAAATGGCAGGAAGGGAAATTGACCTCAGTAGTAAAATGGAGGATTCGGATTCTTTTCTACAAAGGAGCGGAGGATTCAAGAAACAATTTTTAATTTTAAGCTTAACGGGGGTTCAAAAAGCAATTACAGCGATTCAAACAAACACGTGCGTTTCTCAAGGGAAAGGGGGAGTATACACAGTAAAAGTGGAAGGAAAAATGTCGTAGTCTAAAAGGGGGTTGTATAAAGTTACAAGAGGGCTAGCTGACCAGAGTTCAGAAGTGCATAAGAAGAAAACATTTAGTGTAATTTAGACAAAGAATTACAACAGAGAAATTTTTAAATGTCTTAACAAAAAATAGGGGAATTAATTTGCCGAAGAATGAACAATAATTAAATAATCGACACCACAGTTCATCCAGGCCATGCCTTAAGGATGCTCAGTCTACATGAGATCTTTTAACAAAGGAAAACAATTATTAACTGCAAAATTTCGAATAAGAACAAGATGAATTTAAAAGAGAAGAATTAATTTTAAACTCTTAAGGAGTCAAGCCTCCCACACTTAACATCATGGTGCAGGATCAATAATTACATATTTCATTGAGTACTTTGTGCTATATAATTGTAGGCTCAGGAACTGATTTTCTCAATAAATTATCATAGTATAAATGTCAATCGTTAAGATGATTGACTCTAAATATATAAACTCATTCCAAGATCTGCATGAGAAGCTAATTTTATTTATGAATTTAGAAATATAAAAGAAATTTATAAATCAAGAATAAACACAATATCATTTTTACCCTACACAGGTACCCCTTGCAATTTCCCGATTCAATAAACATTTTGTTACAAATTCCAATTATGCATTCAGCGTTCAGAACAAGGTAACTCAATTTTCACAATATCGTATTGCCTTATACAGGTACATTTGTAATCACTGATTTAATAAACATATTGTTACTTCAACGAAATTCCAATAATGCATTCTGCTTTCATAATCAAGTAACTCAATTTTCATACTCATGCATTTCAGAAACATTTTATTGCACCTTCATACAGATTAAGAAAACACATAAACACAAACAGACAATACTAAAGAAAAAAATCTTGATTATTTTTAGCAAGAATTACATCTCACACAGTTGCATTAATTTCACCCACCTACAGTTCCACTGCAACAATAATCCGTACTTACGTACATAGCCTCCGCAAATATATTTATAAAACGCAAAACGAATCAATTATTGTAATTCACATACCACTATTTCCATCACCACCAGCACAATTCCTCCTTTTTTTATGAGCAATCATAAGGATGCAAGGCCTAAAAAATCAATTGCATAGGTGAGAGCAACCCGAGAAGGTATAAATTACCACATCGGGAATACAGGCATTTCCGGACAAAATTAAGAATTCGCAGGCCGTTTCTTTTGACCAGTACGCCAGAGCGCATTCCACTAAAAATATCCCAACGATGCGATCAGCTCTTTACATCGGAAGTCAGGGCATTCGGCCCCTTCTTGACAAAATCACTTCCTTCAACTCCATTGACAAAATAAACTCCTTCATTTGCCAAATTTTGATTCAATTTTTTCCCTTTTAGTACGAGTAAAAAAAATTTCCTACCATTCAGTCTGCACTTCCGAAATCCGCGCTAGCCGTGAGAGGCAAACGGGCCATCCCTCACGGCCAGCAAAAGAACCTTCTATTAATTTTTACCTACATTTTCATTTTTACTCTCTCTTTCCGACCTGTCACCAGTAGCGTCTCTGTCCGCGTCCAATCTGCCTAGCAACTCAAAATTTCTTTTCCGAAGCCCCCAAACTCAAAGACCATTGGTCAAAAATCACAGCTGGGACTTTACTCTTCTAGAATTTTCTCCGAGCCTCCAACGGAACCCGCAAAGGGGTCAAACACCCCCACAAATTCGCAGAAAAACACAGAGTGGGAAAGATCAACTTTCTGTACGCTTTTTTTTGGAGACAAAAATGGCGCAATGAAGGAATATATTTTTTTCAACACTACTGCATTATAAAAATATTAAAGGTAGAGACTTTTCGGAAAAAACTTTCTATCGCTTGTCCGTGCATGCTCTAACATGTTTAGACACGTAGCGGTAAAATGTTGTCACTCAGATAAGCTAACTTTAAACACATCACTTGTTTAGATAACAGTTGCCTTTATTACCGAGAGATGGCGGCCCTAGAGCCATTCACTTCACTTCATCATAAAATTTAAATAATTTATTTTACCCCATCTTTCAAAGTCCCCCCGCAGTCTAATGGTTAGAGCGTTTGCCTACCAACCCAATGGGCGCGGGTTCGATTCCAGGCACGGAGGAGTTTGAAGTTTTGTCGCAAATTGCATCGAATTCGTATCAGTAAGTTCAATTAAAAAATGAATTAATCAAATTAATTGATTAATAATTAAACTTTGATTAATTAAGAGATGATTACTAATTGACCTAATTGATTAACACCGCAAAGCAAATACAGACCAGGAAATTCTCCGAAGTATATAAAATTAGGTTAGAAGAAGGGGGAAAAGGCGGTGGGAGAAAAGAAGGGGGTAGGACTCTTCTATAGGAGTACAGATTTGGAAGCGGGAGGAGACAACTCAATTCTGCCGCAGAAGTACGGGCTTATACTTCTACCCAATCAGATCACTGGAAGCAGATGGTGATCACTTCAACTCTCCGTAATGTTATGCCACCAGCCCAGGCCTGCATCAACATGCTCAGACATGCCCCCGCAATCTAGATACACTAAGTTTTCAATCGTGATGTCACAAACACATCTTCACTTCCGTTCCTCTGAATCCGTAATTTCATTTCAGTTCGAACTGTGATCCACATCCACCGACTCACCCATTGACTTTAGAGACTACAAGGATGGTCGGGAACCAGAACTGCAAAATATCAAACAATAGTAAAGGTAAATTCCGTAGAACGCTGTTTACCTTGAGTTATTTTACTCTATAGTTGCACTTGTTAGAACAGCCGGTTTTCTGATTTTTCCAAGTCTTTTATCTTCAGAAATATCCAGTAAAACGATAAAATATCTGTTGTAATTACTGCAGGGTAGGGTAACTTTTCTCAGTGCACTGGATTTAACACATATTTACCCACAGAAAACAAGCATGGAGAACGTGAAGATTTGAGCGATTTTCTAAGCTCAGTCATTACCAAATTAATTGGCAGAAATTAAAACTTTTGCATGCTGCATGTTACGAACAACATATAGAACAATTTCTATTAAAATATTTTAAAATAAAAACAATATTCAGGTTTAAATCTCGACTTAGACGGGATCTCGCGAAAACTCTCTCGGCGGCAGCCTGGTTCAGAATGACGGAGATGTCCGAGTCCGAAGCTAGAATAGAATTGGGAAGGACCTTATACTGTTGTCAAGAAACTGAACAATGATGACTGAAGAGTTCAGAGGTTGTCCAATGCCAAGCCAAAAGTTATTTCCATTAATCGGTTAGTTCCAATAATGAGACTGCCGGGGCGTCATTCTTTCATGAGGGAAGGAGTGTTACAAGCATGCAATGTCGCTTTCCGGCAATTTTAGTCTTATGGTTGGGAAGACTTTTACAGGTGTAAGTATGGAATGACTGACAGCGGCAAGAACAGGATTCCTGCCCTTGGCGACTAATATAGTGAACATTTTGGCGACTTTGGCTCCGAAATCGCGATAATTTTCTCGACATCTCTTTTAGGACCCGAGATCCAGATTTCTCCACAGATTTCCAAGTGACGTCACGGTCTGTCCGAGAGACTATGAATAGCGCCGTTTTCGGATCACAGGGGTGAATAGACTCGGAGCGTGTTAAATGGTCTTTGAAGATTGAATGTGTTGTTCGACTGCGAACGTCTTTGTCTTCATTTTTTTTCTTCGTCTTTTGAACGTCCTTTGAGGAATCCCCGAGAGTTTCGTCTGCAGTGCGAGCTGGAAAGCTGAGCGCTTTTGAAAGTGCGGATACCATCATTTCTAGTGATTTGTTGTCTGTTTGCGCTGTTAATATGTTAAAGAGCTATTGTTCCTGTTACCTGTGCTTCGTCTTTACGAAATATTTATGAATAAAGCATCATTCTCCATTATCCTGCTTCTTGGACTATTTTCACCCTACACGCACCGGACTATTTTTGTAACAGTATATATGTTATGTTCAAAGTGGATAATCAGTTTTTTGGATACTCTCCTCGGTAATAATGCGTAATAACAGCGATTATACATAATTACCAAATAAGTGGATAATTTATGAGAATTTGTCACATTGAGTTGTATTCATGAAAACGAAGGATACCCTCCCAAGCATAAGGTAGAAGTGTAAGGTTATGATTTAAAGCAAAAGGTAGAATACAAGCATTTCCTTCTTTCTGTATTCATAATGATCACCTTATACATTCGAGGATATTCTCTAAGCGCAAGTAAAAGGTAGACGCGTCAGAGTGGTGAGTGACATGTTCTGTGTTGTTCTTGCTTCCTTCACTTCTCTTATGCATTATGCAGTCGTACTTCAGTTCTGTTAAGGACCACAATAAAGATTTTTAGTGAGTGTGTACCATTTTGTATTAGTGAAGATGCATTATTCAAGCAGTGAAAGTGACAGTGAAAGCAAAAAAATGCTAGTGACGAACTTAAGTTCATAGCAGAAGGGATTGCCTCATTTCCCGTTATATTGGAAAAATCTCAAGTGCCACAAATAAAACGAAGGAAGGACGAGGCAATTGGAGTACTTACGAAGAAATGCGAAGCAACGTTTGGTAAGCCACTTGATTGTAAAGGCTTATTTAAAAAATCAACAATATGAAAACAAGGTTGAAGAAGAAAACGGACTTGAAAAAAACTGGAAATAAAGCGATCAAATTGTTGGATTGAGAGAAGCGTTTACTAAAGGCTATGGAAGGCGACAGCAATCCAACTATTGGGAAAATTGGAGAAGCCATTCAGATTGGTATTTATGAAGACGAATCTATTCAGCAAAGACGGAGTGAACCAATTGCATAGAGAAGAGGGAGTAAAGCATCTCTTGAGCAATCATGTAGTGGTGTCACTGATATGGAACCACCACAAAACTTGTTGCCACCAACAAAGAAAATAGCGACAGAGAAGTATGAAACAGATGAAACTAGAGCACTGACTACAAAAGTTCTCCAACTCTTAGTTCTGTTACAGCAATACCGCATGAGTGTAGTGCAAAGAAAAGGAGATGGAAATGATGAAGGAACCTACTCCAAAGAGTTTTAGTGAAAGAAATCAAACGTACTTCAGCTTATAACAAATTTATCAAAACCTCAACAAAGGCGTTCATAATGTTTATTTTTTCAGACAGACAGAATTGTATTTCATTAACCAAAATTGAAAATTCATAATACTCATTAAATTCTGACATTTCATTCAAAATTGTTTATTATAGTACTCAAGTTTTTTCTGATTTCTTGTCCTTGATGTCGAAAACTGTTGTTATCAAAATGATGGTTTTCTTCGTGATGATTTTCTTCTGGTGCCTCTTCAGCTGTTTCTAAGTCAGGATCGCCCAACGTTTCAGCGATGTTATCGAGCACGACACAGGTAACTACTATTTTTGGTAAATTTTCCAATTTCACTCTATACACATACTTTAAGATAGGAAATTGGCGTTTCTGTTGGCCAGACATCGTTCAATTATTACTGTCTCTTTTTTAAAAAGCTTGTTATATTTTACCTCAACACCAGAAGTAGCGTTTTCAATGGAGTCATGAGGCATGGCTCCATCCCATATCCTCTGTAACCATTTAGCACAGCATTGCTTTTATTTCTTAATGGTAAGTACACTTGTGAAGTTTTCCATATCCTCGAGTCGTGCACAGATCCAGGCCAACTAATGCCAACACTAGTGAACATTTCTTTGGCATAACAAGTGGCTTGAACATTCAGAGTAGGCTTACCTTTACGATTAATGTACTCATCTTCATAGAGTTTTGGTTTCAGTATCCCTATGTGGGTACAATCAATTACACTAATAGCTGTCGGAAACTTATATTTCCTGTGCCATAACTGTTTTGCTTCCGTTATTTCACTGTTGGTAGTTGGAAACTTTATCCATTCATTTGCATGAGCAATTATGCTGTCAACTACTGCATTCACAGTCCGAGATACCGTAGCTTCACTTACGCCAAGTTCAGCACCGATACCTTTTTGATAGCCAGGATCACTGAGATAACGCAAAAAAAACCATCATTCTATAGACAGATGACAAGGCACCTCCCCGAGTTTCTTCATTCATACCTAAATTCATTCCTTCATTCATACCTAATCTGTCCGCAAGCCACTGTATATATCTTTCTTCAAAACGGTATAAATCTTTAAAATCACGAACAAGTGTAGGTAAGCGGGGCTTGTAATGTTTAACATCCCTCACATGCACAACATCTGCCCTCGCTCTGAGAATTTGATAAAACGAACTTTCACTACTGAGGCGAGTCTTCTACTGAGCTAACTCAGCCTTTTTGTAGGATTTGCTTTTTATTTAAAATAAAAGGTCAAGTTTATGTATACCCATTTACGTTCATATGAGTATAAAGATATGCTTCTACTCCACAAGTATAAGGTTCTGCTTGAAATTATTGTGAATACAAGCAGAAGGATTTCCTTCATATTTTACGAGTATATAAGCATATCCTTTTCTTTATGAATACGGACCATTAACCTGTTATTATTAAGAATAACCAAAGAAGTTTGGTCAATGTCATTATTTTCTTTTGAAATCTATTTTTGCTCTTTGTATTTGGAAATTTGAGGCGCGTGAGTCACCGTTAAAGGGTAATTGCTTAAAGCGAAATCTTTTCTTTTCGAATCCAAACTATTTGTGGGTTGCCTTTGCACTATCTCCTTTTTCAAATGTTGAATTCCAATCTCGCTCGCGATGACTTCGGCATCTGAAATGGACACCGGGCGAATATTTAGTTAAAAACATCCTATGGCTTCGCTAGCAGTGGCAGCCGGAACCTTGTTACTTCGCTAGCTCATTTAATGTAAGGAATATTTGCTTTAAATTATTCAACAGAATTTGAAAAATTGTGGTCTCTATGTCTGCGGTATATAAAATGGGCACCGGGCAAATAATTTTAACTTAAAATCATCCTACGACTTCGTTGGAAGCGGAAGCCGGAACCTAGTACATTCGATTATGCATTGATTGTTAGAATAGCAGTGCTTAACCCCTTCCGATAATATTTAATCATTGTATGGGGCTCTGTAGTATGAAAACCAATGACGAGTCATACTTGTCATTTTACCGGAAGAGGTTAATTAATCACATTTACCAATGAATTTTGATCAATGAGATCACATGTCTATGTAATTAATCAAATTGCCGAATTACATTGAAAATTATTCGTAATAACCGGTTAGTGTGATAATTTTTCATAAAATAACTACTTTAACCGCCTTATTTGGTTATTATAGACAATTGCCGGAGATTATCTGTAGTAATCGATTATCCACATTGACCGTAACATATATATTATTTTATTCTTAAGTTCACGTCAGAACACAATGCATGAACCCAAGTATGACATTTTATGCACTGTATCGCTTCCACTTCTCCCTTTGTTTCTTTACAAATTATACGTATCCCTAGTTTTAAAAATTTTATACCCAACGATTGATGGTTTTAGTTTCATTTTATTGTTTTTCATTGTTGTTGCTTTCATTTGTATCAATTCCAGTTTGTGAGGTCTGCTATCAGTGAACAACTTCTTTCTGAGCTCTTCCTGCAGTTTATATCTTTAATCCTGAGTTTGTCTCCTAGCCCGTTTAACAGCGGGTCTTTTTGAGAGGATGCGACATGAATCGGACTTTCCCTATCTGGGTGCTCATTCACTCCAACCCCTGCTAAAACGGACTCAAAGCAGTCTACATGCCGAAAGATCTGCAGACTTGTTCTCATGTCTCATGTGTTTGTGAGGAGGGGGCCTATTAAAAGGGCTTTGATAACGCCATTTGAAGGTCCTTTTCCCGTCAAAAAGCGACAGGACAAGAATTTCGTTGTAGTGGTGAACGGTCAAGAGAAAGTCATGAGTGTGGACAGGTTGAAACCTGCTGTCCGACACGAGTAGTTCAAATCTTTCATGTACGTAGTGTAGTTGTGTAGTTATATTAACGTCCCGTTTTGAAGCAACACGAGGGCTATTTTGGGACGGACCTCGTAATTTTGAACCTCGGTCAGATGACGAGGACGACACCTGAGCTGGCACCCCCCTCTCCAAACTTCCACGCCACACCAACGGGAGGACGTTTGACCACTACGTATGATTTAACGTGCAACAGGCCCCATACACGGCGGATCTTCAGTGGAATCGGGTCTCGAACCTGGAACCCTCCGGCCCCAAAGCCGAGACCTTACCACTAGGCCACCGCGGCCTCCACCTCTTTCATGTACGACTAAGTACGTTCGTAAAGTGCGTTTTCGTCTCCCACCTCGGGATGCGAGACTGGTGGGGGAATGTGTAGCGGATTCGAATCAAATGATTCGGACCTCGACTCTGACCACCATGTTGCCGATATTCGTCGTGCCTGGCTCGTCGTAATTGTGAACCACCTTGTGGAAACTTGAGGATTTACCGCCATCGGAGTATATGAAGACGTTCAACCAAGAACTCTTTCTCTTTTACCTTTTCCTTCCCTAGGTTAACACCTATTGCTATTCTGCCTAAATGCGTATGTCAACGGCTTGTGGTCAACATATAAAGCGAACTGACGAGCTTCCAACATGTGACGGAAATATTGAATTGCAGAATACGCCGCCAAGAACTCGCGATCGTAAGCTGAATATTTGGCTTGAGTAAGGGGTTAACTTTTCTGAAAAACTCCTAAAGGTTTAGGACCTTTCGGAGTAATTTCATTTAAAACACCTCCCATAGCAAAGTCACTGTAACTATCAATCTGTAACTAAAGCCAATTTCGCATCAGTCGAAGGATGAGATAACAACGTTGAGTCAGCTAAACACTTTTTTATTTTGCCAAAACTTACATCGGTCTCGGGATTCTATTTTATTTTTGTCTTATCCCTTTTTTGAACCAACAAGATAAGTATTCAAATGTGAAATTATTTCAGCAATTTTAGGAATGAACTTGTGATAAAAATTGACCATTCACAAGAAACTGCTCAACTGACTAACAGTTTCGGGTTTTGGGAATTCCTGAATTGCCTTAAGTGTAGTGATCATCGGAAGAATACCTTCACTATTTATAGCGTGTTCTAGCAAATCAACCTGCGGTTTACCCAATTCATATTTATATTCACTGATGGTGATTCCGTACTCAACGAAATGATTGAATATCTGTTCCAGGTGTTGCATATGTTCTTTTTTATCCTTACCAAACACCAAAATATCATCTATGTACGCGAAACAAAAATAAAATCCTTATAAAACTTCACTTATAAATCTTTGGAAAGTTTGAGCTGCGGAACATAAACAAAAGTTCAAATAAGGAAACTCAAACAAGCCAAACGGTGTAATAATTGCGGTTTTCTCAATACCATCTGGATTTACCGGGATTTGATGATAGGCACGAACGAGATCAATTTTTGAAAAATATTTTTCCCTTTCAAATAATGTGAAAAGTCTTGCAAATGTGGTACGGGATATTTGTCCTGTTTAGTCACTCTGTTAAGCGCCCTATAATCTCCTGTAGGTCGTCAGTCTGTGGAACCTTTAGGGACCATATGAAGTGGGCTTACCCAGTTACTTGCGATGGACGGCAAATTCCTTTTTCCAGCATATACTCAAATTCCTGTTTCGCTACCTTCAATTGGGCAGGATGTAATCTACGTGTACGTGCAGTTACTGACGGACCACTTGTGGGAATGAAATGCAAAGTATTATGTTTAATTGCTTTAGAAAAAGTAGAATTTAGTTTAGCAACTAATCTTTCCTTGTAACGATTTAATAACTCATGATACTCGCTGTTACCCGATATTGTTTTATCATTTAGAATTTCAGAAAAACCAGCTCCACCCATACATTTCAAATTATTAATAAGATCCAAAAGACATCGCTTTTTAAGATCAACCAGCAAACCAAATTGCTGCAAAAAATCAGCACCTATTATTGGTTTCGTGATGTCCTCTATCACAAATAGCCACTGCAATTTTCTTCGCAATCCCAGACCGAGACTCAATACTTCGAACCGAATGTTTTTATATGGGAGCCGTTTGCTGCAAAAAGTGTGGTACCCTGCAATTTCAACACTTCGTTCAAATAGGATTTCGGATAGCACGATACATCGCTACCTGTATCAACCAAAAATTGTGCTTTAATAATCCTATCTTGCACATATAACCTGCGAATGTAAACCAGGGTTTCAGAAGCGACCGATATTTCTGAAGGTTTTACGCCATTATTCTGAAAACTACACGGTTTTAAGCATTTATGAGCTCTATCTCCAAATTTATAATGATTGAAACAAAGCCGGTTATTTTGTTCTCGATTACGAGACTCAGAACGGAATCTGCTGTGAATTTTCTTAGCATTAAGCGATGCCAAGCACGCATTCAACGTTTCGACTCGTTTTGAAAGCTCCGAAATCTGTAGTATCATTTCCAGCAACTATGAAGTACAAGATTCCAGTTTACTCGCTTTTACGGCTGTAACTTCCCCAAAATTATATTCGTGCATACGATCTGCCATTTCTGCCAATTTAGACAAAGATTCCGAGCTAATGCTCAAAAGTGTTCGAGTAATAACCGGATGTGGATTAAGCCATAGGTTTTTCAAAAATGCATCGTCTATCAGTCCTTCACTTAAATCTTGCATTTGACGCATCAATAAGGATGGCTTTCTATCTCCCAAATCGAGGTCCTCAAGTAATGCTTTAACTTTCTTGTTCTGCGAAACCTGAAATTCTGATAAAAGTCTGTTTTTAAGCGCGGTATACGGGTAGTCTATAGGTGGACTATACAGTAAGTCGCTGACATGGGTCAAGGTTTGAGGATCAAGTGTTGCAACTAAAGTGTCAAATTTAGTTTGTTCTCTCACTATTCCAGCAATCCTAAAATTAGCCTCAATT
Source organism: Araneus ventricosus (assembly GCA_013235015.1). Taxonomy (NCBI): domain Eukaryota; kingdom Metazoa; phylum Arthropoda; class Arachnida; order Araneae; family Araneidae; genus Araneus; species Araneus ventricosus. The sequence goes on from BGPR01000149.1 coordinate 679,270, forward strand.
TGCGCGAAATACAATTTCACATTATTCGCCCAAAATGCAGTAACTCTGAGTGCTACTCTACTGAAAATACAAAAATTATCATCTTGAGGTGGCTTCAGACTCCAAAAATCACCATCAGCGTTTCCTGAATTACCCTTACCTTTTTCAGACATTTCGCCATAATACTACTTATATGCAAACTGTCTCAAATATTACATGTGCGATACTGTGTGAAAGATTCTTTCTTCAACACCTTAAGAGTGTCCAGAAAACACGCTATGAAGCACTAATATTCTAGCAAAAATCAAACTAAACCTCAGAAGAGTCACATACAAGCAAGAAGTAAAGCAATTGAATTGATCTGACCCTCACAAAAAAATATCCCTTTACCAGTGATATATACATCTCATCAAATAGCTAGGCTTGTTCCAAACGGGTCACCACTGTGGAGCATATGGGGAGTATTTTGCACACATCAGAAGGCGCCGCTGGATAAATAAAACGATTTATTTAATACAAACAACAATATTAAAAAAGGGAACGATAATCATTACGAATAAGGATGTTATGGTAAGCACATGAACTCCAAAATACAGATGAATAAAACTTCCATCACCGGAGGTACTAGGTGTAAACAACCTAGAAAGAAAAAGGTAAAAGAGAAAGAGTTCTCGGTTGAATGTCTTCATATACTCCGCTGGCAGTAAATCCTCAAGTTTCCACAAGGTGGTTCACAATTACGACGAGCCAGGCACGACGAATATCGGCAACATGGTGGTCAGAGTCGAGGTCCGAATCTTTTGGTTCGAATCCTCTACAACAATACAGCTAATTTTTGCGTTAAATTTCCGTTTTAACTTCGAACATCCGGGCTTTAAGTGCTCCGTGCTTCCACATTCGTAACATTTTAAGGTTCTATGTTTTTCATAGGCCTTCTCTCGATCCCTTTGGTCTCGTGAATTCTGGTCACGCCAATTAAATGATTTATCTCCCGAATTCTTCCTTCCCCTATTTTTATCGAAGTCTCTCGGTTTATCTGCCTTTCTCTCCTCCGCGGTTTTTACTAACCACCGTTTTTTGTTCATTCGGCGCACCGATTTGTAATCATTGAATTTCCCTACCAAAATTTCGGGATCGCAAAATTTGCTCCAAGAATCTAAGAACTTTTCTTTGATCTCTGGGGAAGCGCGTTTTTTCAATTGATCCGTTATCATCAGATCCTTAAGTCCCTCGAAGTGTTTAACTTCCAGACCTCCTAAACAACCGTCTAAATAAGTCCTTAGGTCAAATATTAAATCTTTCCAGAACGTCCCTTGTGTTCGTTGGAAGTTCATGAATTTAGTACGGAGTGTTTCTGCATTCAATTTAAAGCGCTCTAACAATTTAGCCTTAACCAATTCGTAGTCGGTTATTTTATCTCCGGGCAACTTCATTACCTGATCCGCTAATTTTACTGGTAATAAGCCTAACAAGTGGTTCACCCACTCGGTTTCTTCAATTTCTGCCATCTTGGCGTGTGTCTTTCAAATAAATTTAGATATAAGGTCATATCTGAATTCTCCATATCAAATTTGTGCATTACACTTTTTAATGAGGTCGCAACTCTCTTTTCTCTAAAGCTCGATTTTAAACTGCTAATTCCACTTTGCGGCTGCAGTTTTAATTTTTCAAGCTCAAATTGCCTGCAGCGTTCTAACTCGTTTTTCCGATCTGTCTCTAATCTATCCTCACTTAACACTTTATTTTGCGCGAACGCGAAATCATTATCAAAATCTGGCACTTCTTTAATTTTCTTAATGATGGTTCTTGTCCCATCGGTACTCGCAATATCAACCTCATATTCTTTTGCCAAAAGAATTAAATCCGCTGTAGAATAGGTAACTAATTCCGCCATCTTAACTTGTGCTTAATTCCTTGAACTCAAATATAAAATGCAATTTTCCCACTACAATGCACAATAAATACAATCCCCCAAAATACACAATTCAAATTCAAATACACCAAATCTTTACTTAGATTTCTACCACTTTAACTTTAGGAAAGTAATTTCACTAATAACTTTTCAACAATGCTAAGAAGCCTAGGGAAAAAAATATGTCCCTCGTTCACTTTTAAAATTTCTCCTTTTGACTTTACACAAAAGAAAATTAACTCTAAGCATTACAGATTAATTTTTCTCAAAATTTTTAATTGCAAGATTTGTTTAAAGTTTCCAAACAATCTTAAATTCAATTACATTCTCTTAAAGGAATCGTAAATTTTCATAAAACATTTATTAGCCTGAATTATTTAAAAGATTGAAAACGAGGTCACCCATTTGGCGCTGTAGATTCTCGCAGGTTCAGCAGGGGACACTTCCAGCTCGATGTGGACTTTATAGTTTAGCAAGGGCCCAGTTCCAAGGCTTGTTGTAGTTTTTCTTCGGCTCTCAGAAGAACTTTCCTTCAGTAGTTTCCGGCTTGACGTCAGGCTAGTTGTTTCCAAGCGTTCGGGGACTCACTGGACAAGGCTGCTCATCAATTTCGGATGAAAAGTATTTGCGTCTTCTTCTCACAACAGGATCCGTAGTAGCGTCGAGTTTTCTTCAGTGGGGCATTTACGTCTCCCATTCACTACCAGCTGAAACTAAATTTTTATATTACTAGTACTATATTAGCGGTGACGTCTTATAGACATAGGGTAACGTAAATCATCAGCTAGACTAGTATCACTAATAATGAATTTTATTTTGAAATTACTAGAAGGTTCTTGGTTAATTATAGTTTACAAAATAAGGTAATGATTTTATATACAGATAAGTCAGGTATCATAGACGTGAGTGTAAATACAGGATGGTGTTGAGACAGCCTCAGCACTAATCAGCAATTAGAAATTATAGTCACTCAGAGCAACGGCTCTACTTAAAATCTATCGGGAAAGTTCATCAAGTCCTCATGAGCATCCACTCATCTTGAAAAAAACTCGTACAGTTCAGATACAAGAGCTACGCTCTCAGGAAAAAGTTAAACAGAAGCGTACAACTTCTTAACGATGCTTCTCACAGTTTCACAACTGGTCGCACGGGACCCAATTACTTCGACAACCGATCCGAACATCCAGCACTGATATAACGATCCTAAGATCGGAATCTGATCACGAGTTATTCAAACGATCAAAAAAACAACTCCCCTATTTTTCACCCACGCCGCATCTTAAATCCTCTCGTTTTTTCAGAGACAAGGTCCGCCCAACTCGTGAGGATTGGCTAAGAATTCGATGACGTTCCTTTCCTCTCTTTTCTAGTGGCTGGCTCATTTACGTATGTCGATGATGTCCGTCGTCGACTTCCTTACACGTCTTTTCCCAGGCGAATGATTTATGGTTATTGACACTCTCGGATACTAACAGTCTGGGCTATGAGTAGTCTTGTCTCAGTTCAACTGAGAAGGGACATCAATCTCTCCTTCTTCATTAGGTGTTCTGAAAATGTATTGTGTGACAAGTGTCGCTAGATCCATAGAAGTTCATCTATCAGGCAGGGACTGAAGAAAGCCCTTTGTGTGGATACTCCTTTGTTGAGATTTCCAACAGTCCAGGTGGCTACTTTGGCGAGACCAATTTGAACAGCTGGCCTGGATTCTTCACAGAGGTAATCATTTTACCTGAATCCACAGTTATAATCATAAGGATATCGCGTTTATTTTTACATTTCATCACAACTGTACGATGCTTCCTGTACGCGAAAGTTTCACCTCGTTTTAGCTTTATGTTCAAAACTTCTTTTGGGGAAATATTTCCTATTTGGCCTCAACGTTCCGCATAATTTTGTCTTGTTTTCGAGGAGATTATTTATCAGAGGAATACCCGTGCAATAATTGTCTGTATAAAGTACGTGTTCTTTATTTCGACGTTTCTTCATCAAAGCCATCAATAAATTTCCGTGTGATATACTCCAGACATAGGATCCATCGTACCACAATATACAATTACATTCTATACGTTACCGCTTCGTTTTCCCGGAATATATTGACGGAAAACAAAACGTTCTCGCTACAAAACTATCGACTCATCTACTGAAAGTTCCTTACCTGGTGTATAATATTTTTGAAAATTATCTAGAAGAATATCGCAAATCTTTTGCAATTTGTGTAATATATTCCCATTGTTGTCTTCATTACTGCTTAAGTGCCAAAACTTTAGTAAGAGTTCGAATCGGTCTCCTGCCCTTGTGTCTTGAAAAATCGGTGTTGCAAACACTGGATCACTTGACCAGTAATCTTCAAGGCGAGATTTCTTGATAAGTCCCATTGCAAAAATAAATCCTCAGAATTTCTCCACTTGTAAAACATCACTTTCTTTTCCATCGACGTATACGACTCTTGGTTCGGCTGTTGATTCATGAATACAGTGCTCTGCGTACCTATTGGTTTCTGATCAGATTATTTGCATAATTTTTTAGTGACAAATAAACAAAAGAATTCTATTGGTCGCGAGGAGGCCGAGAGCTCTGCACATTCCAGGTGCCTTATTCACTGCTACCCTGAAAATTAATATCATTAGTCGGCGTGTAATTCGCGCTAACTTTATGCCATTCATATGATGTTGAAGCTACTTGAGAATCACAGTTTCATTTTCACTAGTTTCTGAAAGAAAGTAAAAATTTGGGTTTGAAATAAATACAAACATAAAAGTAGCAGCCAACAAAATAATTGAATTTGTTATACTAAATGAAAATCATTGATACACTGAAAAAAGTTAAAAAGAACTATTAAAGTTGCTTTCATCTGTTATAAACCATTAACTATGCCAGGGGTTTGAATCACATTCGAGATTAATGATCCAGACTTAATAAATTATTAAAAACTTTTAAATTTTAGAGTTCTACTAAACATTAAATTAAAAATAGGAAGATGTTTAAAGTCACATGGGAGCATTACTAATTAAATCTTCATTAAATGAAGTAAAATCAGAACACCAGAGACAGAATGACAGTGACTAATGTATTTAAACAAAGCAACAATAATGCAAAAATTCTATACGTTCGTTAGAAATAACCGATTTGATATATATATATATATATATTATAATTAAAAATATAAGAAAAAAAGAAGAAAAATTGGCAAAACTTGCCTCAGTTGAAACACTTTTCTTTCATTTGAATATAGCTGGTGAAGATGAGGGTTTAGTGAGCCAACCTTGTGACATGTTATTTATGGAAAATCATTTATCAATTTCAAATGATTCCTCGTTCGTTTATTGGTTTTATTTTTGTTCTTTCATTCAGGTAACTCATGAGGCACAATGAAATTAACTAATTCACGCAAATGTTCCATTGGTGACACTAAAGCGTAAATAAAGGAACGCTACCCACACTGCACAAAACTTCCTGATGACGTATGAAATGTCTCCATCACATCCTTAAACCCGCCCGGGAGGAAGGGAGTTTTCATGTTCATTGCTACGATGAGTGTCGAAAGAGGCCCTGACGATGTCCAGCGGTGAATTTCTTCTCGATGTGCTTAGCGGGAGGCTTTAAAGACAAGCTTCCGTAGACGATGCATTAATGGATATTTTGAAGTTGACCTTAAGCTGTTATTAGCTGTTTTGAGAAAAGCATCAATGATATATTTTTTCTTGGTTTTGAGTGAATATGAGTCTTCTTGCCTATTTTTGAATGTTATAAGTAACGACTACTATAAGAATTACCCAGCTGTAGCATAATGTAAATCTATTTTTATGATGCCGTTCCGAGTACTTGATATATTTTGCCGGTTTTGTTATTAACAAGTTGAAGCATTCACCCCAAGATATGTAAAACTGGGAACTGATTAAGACGAATCAAGGTCATTTATATGAAAACTAAATCCTTTCTATAACAAATTATTAAATATAACTATTTATATAAATGCATAAACATTTATATTTATAGATCTCCACAGGAAATGCAAGCTCATTTTCACACTCTTTTTAAAGCGACTGAGAACAATTTTTATGTGAATTTTTCATATTGTTAAGTTACGACTTATAATACTTACGAAACACATGCCCAACATTCTCTCCTAAATAAATAAGGAGTAAAGAACAGTTCTGGCTGCATAAAAAGTTTTGTATCTGATGGTGATTTTGTTGGTATTACAAACACAGTATATATTTAAGTGATTGAACATTTACTTTTGTATTGGTAAGTTACCTTCAATCATAAACCATGAAACTTTAAGTCTTCAATAGTTCTGTTATAGAAATATGTCACCATGTTTATTAACATAAAATAAATAATTTCACACTTATACAAAATATATAAAGTTGTTGGATAAAAAAGCATGTATGACACTACTTTGTAACAGCTATACTTTTTTGCTTTAAACTGGCAAGAAATAATTTTTAATCACTGAATTTGAAGGAATATTTTTAAAAATGCAAGGTTATAATTTACAATTCATAACAAAATAATTTAAATTATTTTCTACATCAAATTTCAGTTTTAAAATAGTTTTCAAATTGACTTCATACTGAGTATGTTAAAGATATTTGAACTTCGAAAAATAAGTTAAAAATTATAAAAATAGGCATTAATAAAGCCTTAAAATAAAACATAAAAAAGCAAAATAGAACGAAA